>JAREIK010002147.1:2093403-2393403 GCA_029783825.1 Sapria himalayana
AATAGGGCTCCATACTATTTTGAGGCTTCAAAATTTTATTTTTCTAACCAATCTACCTTTTGCAAATCTCCACAAACTTTAACAAAGTAATGATAACTTCACATAACATCTTCCCATTCTTCTACGTTAGTGACTACAATAAATCCTTAGAAAAATCTACGTAAATCATTCCAAACTTCATATAACACCTTCCCATTCTTCAACACAAGTGACTACAACAAATGCTTAGAAAAATCTATAATACAAACAATCTAAACTTTATCATTTGTAATTCCCAATATCTAATTTTTTATATTTTAAAATCTTTTTTTTATATATATTTTTTGAAACATCAAAGAATTAAAAAAAATAAAATAGGTTAGATGGGTTTGGCCCCATCAAACCTAGACATAATGTTACTTAACTATCCAATCTTAAATCTATTAACATGATTTTTATAATTGCTTGTAAAATCCTTTTGGTATATACCTTTTGCTTAAATTATTCTTTATTTTTTATTTGTTCGGGCTTATTTGTTATTGACTTATGACACTACTTTTTGAAAATTTTCAAGTTTTCTATTTTGGTTTATCTTTTGTTCATATACTCTTTTTTGAATCTTTGTAAGTGTTAAAATTTTCATAGACTACTCTCTTTTTATTTATATCATTCTTGTTTAGTTTTTTCAAGGAAAGATCTTTTATTTCTTAGATTTACTTTTAGATGGAGTAGTATGGAGATGTCAACTTAGTTGAGTGACTTGAACATGACATGATGCATTGGGCAAGATGATGTCATGCCCTGCTAGACCTAACACAATCCAAAACTATGCCTAGATCATGTTCTTGTCGGACTAGGATTCTGGCCCACATATTGTGGGCGAAGAAGCATAGCACACCCAGCCCATGTGGGCTGGTTCTAGCCTAGGTGGCCTCAGAGTAGCTTGGACCAAATCCAAGCTAGCTTGGACCTAACCCACTCTAACTTAGTCAAGCCTAACTCAGCTTGGCATGACAAGGGCAACTAGTGGATCAATGGGCAATGCTAAACTGCCCATTTTTAAATTTGTTTTAGAAAGTGTGCCTTGTTGGCCAGGGAACAATGACTCGATTGGGCCTAAAAAAATGTCATCATGGTTCATTTGACCCTTCTAGAGTAGTATGCATATTTTCTATTATTCTCATTGTTTTTTAGAATTTTTTTTATATTTTGTGAAATTTTCAAATGGTGTATATCTTTTTGATCCAAGTCAAGTTATTTTATTTATTTCTTTAGGGGTGTATCTTCTCTAGTTTTTATTTCAGCTAGAATTTTAAACTTATTTTCTATGGATATAGACTTTTTAAGATTTTTGAAATAGCCTATGAATTTCATAAACTATCATTTTTATTATATAATGGTGATTTTGCTTGGCAACTTGGTTCTTTCCCACTCTATCATGCTATAACAGTCTCAACTTCTTCTAAATAGATCCTACTAAAGTTATCAACTTCATTGACAACATTTAGGTTAAAGGTGCCAAATGGGTCGGGTCGGACCAGCCCGACTCATTTTTCAAGGCCCACTCGGGCTCACGTGCCGTGCTAGGCATGATACGGCAATTTGGAGTGCAGGCTCGGCATGGCCTGTGGCCCATAATCATCTCGGGTTCGGGTCGAGTCAACTCGGGTCGGGATAGATTTAGGACGCCTCCATCCATGTTGGGTCTGTAGAGCCATTGCTCATCGAGTGACGCCGTGTCATCCCCCTTCGGTTGTTGTTTTGTATGCCATCGGGCATCATTTCGTCGACCATCAGGCGACATTTCGCCGGACGTCAGGTGCGTCGCTAATGCCATGCCCACGTGGCAGGCACCAGGGTCGTTCTTGGCAAGGCACGGGGACCATTCTGGGCCAAGCACAGCCGAATTAGGCCTGCCTCAAGTTGGGCAGCCCGTTTGATACCCCTAATTTAGGTAAGATTGTGATTGAGCTGAATTTTTTCCTGGCTTGGAAATTAAATTTGCAATGCTTATGAGAGAGTTTCTTATATTTTTTTTCATCAACTTTACCCTATCAAATTTTTTGTTTGAGTTGAATGATATCACAGTATTCCCATTCAACAAAGTTTTCTCATTTTATGACCAAATCTATAATAGCTTTTTTCACTAAAAATTGTTGTTGGGTCCACTGTTCGTCAAGAGAAAATTGTCTTGTATCATTGCTCCATAAAAATTTGGGTTGGTTTGTTTATCTTGAATTATAAGAATTATCTTATAAAAATTCACACCTTCTACCTCTCCTATATAAGGAGCATACTAACCAGAACCTTATAGACTCTTGTAAATAATATGAACATAATCACTTGTAGTCAATGTAATATGAGAAATAATGATGTAGAATAAAAGAACTATCATTCCTGAAAAAGACACAATTTGATTGCTCACTAAAAGTGTAGTCAAAATAATTTATAAATTAAATGCTATTACTTGGTTAGTTCACGTGCAAGCAAGATTAGTCTCATAGGATATTATAGTATAATAGTTTATGTTAATACATTAGCATAAATATTACTTGTATAGATAATGAAAATAATAACAAAAATAATGATGAACTAGGAGAATAGAAGATAGAAAAGATAATAATTAACAACAAAAAAAATTGTTTAGCAAGCTATGAAATTTCCTGTCAAATTCCACAATATACAATTTATATGACCAATTAGGATATGGAATCACAACATAATATTTTTAGGATGTATATCCAAAATTGGAATAGATGATTTATGTAGATTAATAATTAATTTATCTCAAACCCAAATTGAATAACCCTCAAATTAGTCATAAATTGCCACTTTTAAAATATAATGGATCTTGTGATAACCCATTTTTAATTATTAGCTTATCAAAAGGTTTATTTTAAGGTAACTTGGAAAAAAAAAAACTAAGAATTAGCATGGATTATTCATATGAGTTAAACCTCACTACAATCATGCAATTCAATCTCTTTAAACCAAAAAACTCTAAACAAAAAATTTTCAAGAAAAAGTAGTTTAACCAATCACCCTCCATATCTATTTAAAACATATAGATACTTAAATTTTACATATTTAAATAAAATTATACTAAATTAAAAAAAGTTCATCCTTTGATGCAGTCAAAATATATATACATAATCCACATTGTTATAAAAAAATCAGAGAAGCAAAATAATATTTTTGAAAATACTAGGTATATTTTGAAAATAATTATAACTAAGAATACTTATAAACATCCTCCATATAACCATATAAATGTTCTTAATATACATTGATATATTAGAGATATTTCAATATATATTTTTATATGATTACCAATCAAGGATAAAAATATCAATTTTAATTGATATATCGATATTTGAAATTTATGGATATTTCAAAGATATATTAATGGATATAACAACAATTTTCATCATTACCTATAGATGAAAATAAATCAGTTAATGAAGAAAATTAGAAATAAAATAACAAAAAAATGACAAATGAAATGACTTGACAATGAGGTAAACCCAATTATTGTAGTCTATATATGAAAGTTAAATTATGCTTCCTCAATACATGTTGTCATTTAGTGAAGCTATGCAACAGGTTATGTTTGTATTTATTTTCATCATGACTAAATATGTTCCCATATAATTATGTTGTTTTGTTGCTGTTATTGATTTGCATTGTCGTTGTTAGCCATCACTTGATTCTTTTTTTTTTCTTAAAAATGTAGTATACACATTGATCACATCAAGGTTGTTAAGCATCATGTATAACTAATTTATTATAGTTAGATAAAATATGTTAGGATAAAAGATGAGATTGTTAAGCATTATTTGTAGCATATTCAATAATGAATATGAATATAGTTGTCAATTTTATATTTTAACATTAAACTATTCGAATTAATAGAATAAAAATTCCAATAATTTGAAATTAATTAACTTGAAATTTATTTTTAACATAGAATAATTGATTCGATTAATGACTTTGCTAAACTACTTGAATTGGGAATATTTGTTGCCATTAGAATCAACAAACTCGAATAAGATCAACCTTATTTTAAAAAAGCTAGAAAGCCACTTTATAATTGGTGTAATTGCCCATGGTGAGCATCATATTAGTAGTTCATATTCTTGATGTACCAAGTGAGATTTTATTTCAACCAGCTGTGTTTAGAGAAGATAGAGCCAAATTTTTTGACTTTTTCCATTAAAATGCACTACAATATTCTTGAAAATTCAGTCACAACATGATTGTTTTGAAGCATGAAACATCCCTGCATAAAAATAATTCATGAATATGTAAAGTGCAGATTGGTGATCGGGGATATGATATTGAATTAATTTTGTTGGTCTTAGTGAAGGCATCCATTGATTACACTCTCGACTTCGTTTATGAATTAAATCTCAAAAAAAAAAAAACTCGAGGAATATATTTATATAATACAAAATTGTCTGATAGATACATAAAATTATGTCTTAGATTTTGTCATGCCCCGAATATATTTCTTAGATTTTATGACTATAAATATATAGAATAAAATAATGTTATTAGAAAAAAATAGAATTAAGTGTAAATGCAAATCTATTTGTATGTTTACTAAAAATCTTATCTGAAGTAACTTTCTTTATGAAAATTACATTTAAAATATCTTTCTTTACTTACAACTCTAATACAAAAATATTTGAAATCTATATGATTGTAATATTTTGAATTTTCAAAGATTTTATCTTACTTGAAATTTGATCATTATATATTTGCTAGAATTTTTATTTATTTTAGAATACATATTACCACATAAAATGGATAAACTAAACTTGAAAAGATTGCAATTAAAACATTATTTGTATCGGTTACTTCTAACTTTATTTCTACATACAAACTTATATAGCCACTTAAATAAGTAACAAAAACATTACTTTTTATTAATATTTGTATCTATCACTAAATTCTAACAATACATTTTAGCACAATTCATTAGTAATAGTCACTATTATATAGTAAAGATATTGTCATTTAATGTAATCCAAAAGGAACTTAAATACTTTTTTATGTGAGAGATGTCGAGATGGGGTTATCATCCCTTTTTTCTTTTAAGAGAATCTCGGGTGTATGATAAAAATAGAGAAAAAATTATCTTTTAAATATTCAAATGATGTAGTAAAATAATAATTGGATTTCAATGGAATGTTTTCAACCATGTCATGAATGGAAGAAATAGCTTCATTGGTAAGAGAAAATTTCATATGTTAAGTTAAATCATGATTTCCAAAGATTCATATTAACATATATTTTTCTAAATATTTAAATTGACATGGTGTCATGATGAAGTTTTTTAACAATCACACTTATAATTTCAAAAAGTAAGCAATCATTCAAATTTAACTAAATATTAAATCTACATAGTTAGTCCACTTTTTTATTAGATGATTATGTATTTTGCATGCATTTTATATTATGTATTTTTATCTTCTAGGTGAAATTATTGGATTTGCATTTCAACCTCCATTTTCTATTCAAAATTTACTAAATATAAAAAGTAATATATTGCTTTCCAAAATAATTTTTACTTTATCATTATATTCACTTTCTTATTCATCACCCCCCCCCCCCCCCCCCCCCCCCCCCCCATTCTTCAGTCTTTCTTTCTCACTCTCCCCCCTTTCCCTCAATCTCTCTTTTTCCCTCTCCCTCTATCTTTTTCCACTCTTTCTCACTCTCAATATTCAATCTCTTCACATTAAATGTTTTCCAAGAATATATTTTCTAACTAATTTTTTCCATTTAATTCAATCCAAAAGTGAAACTAGTAGAATTGAAAAATATGTGAAAAAATATTAAGATGGTATCATGGTATGAATAAATATATGGACATTGATTTTAATTTTCTTATCCCTAATTTTATATATTTAATTCATTTCCTAATAATGTTTTGTAAGTCAACACCTTGAAATATAATCCTCATCAACAAACCATAATATGAAATTTTATGAGATGCTTAAATAATTTGGGGTTGCTTGCAAATGGTTTCCGCATACTATAAGGGCTTGTTAGAGTGAATCATTAATGAGAAATCCTTTATGCATGAATTTGATCATGCTAGTAGTTGAGCTATGGATGGCATGACATTAGTTGACTTTATTGGTAAGCATAATATTTATATATTAACTCAAGTAATATTTACAATCATTCACGTTGAAAAAACTAATCTTTATATGTTGAAAATGGTAAGCTGATCAAATATTGATTTTGATCATGAAACTTAAAATTTAAGAAATTTAGGAATAATTCTAATTCATATAAATGTTTATATTTTGAAAGAAATGAGACAATTATATAAACTAATCTTTTTTTTTTCTTATGCATATTATTACTAATATTTTCTTATTGTTGCTCTATTTGTTGGATTAGCAATTTAAGCATAATTTCAGAGAATTCCTAATAAGGTAATAGTACACTGCTTCAATGAAACTAAATATGCACCAAGTGGATGTTGTAACCTTTCATCAACAAGGATCACAGTGGGAGTATTATATTTGAATTTCTAATAAAAGTAATTTTGTCTATTCCATATTTCTTTATGCAGTAAATTTTTTGGAACATAGATAATCAAATAAATCAATTTCAAACCACAAAGAATGTTTGGACAATAGAAATTGAAGCCTCTCCAAATCACTTTTTTTTCATCATTATGTGTAGCAATGACATTAGTATTAACTATGAGTTGAATGTAGAATTGAAAAGAAATTATGCTTTAATTTCCTTTGCTAAGTACCTCTTAGAAATATTTTCCAAGTGCTTTAAGGTATAAACAAATAGTTCAATACTATTTATATGTCATGTTATAGTTGCCAACATTTTATATATAAGTTATATACATCTCGCATACAACAAGTTCTAGTCTGACACATATGGTGATTAAAAATGTTGAAAATACTTATAAGTATAAAATGTAGTTAAACAAAAGTTACTTTTGGATGATCTTCAAAATTGTTGAGTAATCAAACTTTTTAAAGGATATTATTTGAGTATAGTCATTTTCAAGGTTGTGACTTTTATCCTCGAAGAAAGATATAACAATGACTTGTACACTCAAACTAAGTGTCAATATCATAACATCCTCACAATAGCACAATAATATGATAAATGAGAGAAGAAAAGGCTAGTGTCATGTACACCCATAGCACCGTAGATAGCACCATGGATAAGCTAATTATGTCATAGTCATTTCCTAGTGTCATAGCCATTTTTTTAGTGACATGGCCACAACAAATACATGAGAGACCTTCTTAGAGTAGTGGTCAATTTGGTAGTGTTGTGGTTATATAAAACTTAATAAAGATCATTTCCAATGTTATGCCTTCTATATAGTATCACATCTTTATAACAAAATAAAAAGTTATCACCACTCAATGGCCACTTCCCAGTACTATGGGCCTTTTACATCACTATGATTTTGTGTCACATAAACATTAGGCCCAAATCATAGTTACTGATAGTGCTACAACTTTATGTTAGAGAAAAGTTAAGAAATAGACTATTGTCATAGTTATTTTCTAAAGTCATAATCTCAAGCTAGGAGATGAATGCCAAAGTTGCAACATTCTTATAAAGGTTATAAATTCTTACTTAGAGTAAAGAAAACCTACTCGAATATAAAAGTGGAAGATATACAAATTTTCAAAATTTCTCATTTTCATTTATTCTCCCTCATTAAACAAGCAAAACTATGACAACTATTAAACCCTATATGTGAATTTTTCACTTCTTATGAGTTCTACAAGCAAACAATAGATGCAAGATTAATGATAATCTATAGAGGTGGGCGGCCCAACTCTTAAATCTCTCTCATCTAGAGATGGATTCAAGGATTTGTATCAAACTAGTATGGGTCTAGGATTTGTTTAAATTGAGATATGTGATATGAAATGGTTTTATTTATTAATGAATGAATTATTTGATTTATTTTATATTATAGATATATGATACATGATAATTAAATAGAACTTGAATTAGGATTTTGACTGTTAGTAGGTTTGTGTGAGATTGTCATAATAGATAGTGATAGATAAACCATGAAACTCATTCATGCATATGATATGATGAAAGTGATAGTTATTCTAAATATAAAGTGTGAGATAAACCTATACATCAAAACTTAAAATTTGGGTACGTTAATTGTCATGAGTATGATACATATAAAGCCAAAAGTACAAATACTTTCTCATATCAATTTATTATATACATCTTAAAATAACTAGTTTTTTATTATGAAGAATTTTATTAGAATATTCTCCTAAGAGGTTCATCTTTTGTGTGAGACTTATATCATCATTGAAAAGGATAGTGACAAACAATCCTTGAGACATGAATGAGTATATTATGACTCGTAAGGTGGTGAAAACCTTTATGAGTTACTTTTACTTGTATGATTTCAACAAGTGAATCTTGAGGAAAGATATATTAATTATGTGAGTATGTTAGTTATGAAGCCAAGAGTGTAAATGTTTATAAATTATATCAATCTTTAATATTTATGATATTTGAGGAAAAATAATAAGAGCATACTTATGAAGTAATCATCAAGAGAAATTAATAAAGCTGACTAAAGGTATGAGATTGAAAATGACTCTCGAGCAAACATAAAATTTTGTCTCAGTCGTGATATATCAAGGGGATAACTATGAGGAAGCCACCATTTCTATGAACATAATAGTGACAACCTTGTATGCCATTAAAGCAAGGAGCCATTACATAATATCTCAACCTTCATTTTGTGTGTAACATAATATAAATTGAGTGACTTAAATATCTTAGTTGATGAGTTACTCTCATTAATGAACTTTTAGGATAGTATCTTATCAATAAATAATAAAGTCGCAATAAGTTTTTGATATTATTTTCAAGGATTATTTAGTTTGGTTAGTCAATATGAGTTGACATAAATATTCTTATAAAAAAATAATTTATTTTTAGTAATTTAGATAATATTGAGTTTAATAAATATTTTTGAATCTAAAAATTAAATCATGTTAACTTGTTGAATGTGGATAGTTATTTTTTGAATTTTGTTTATATTTTTTCTTCTTTTTTTTTCTTTCCAACCACTAATATATAAAATTAGAATGTATAGTCAATCTTTCCAAAACTTCATGATAATTTACCTTAAAAAGTTATGAGAGGAGAATGAAACATATAAAAATCATATTTGGAAATATATAATAAAAGTGAGCAAGAATGTCCCAAACTATAATTACAATGAGACTTATCATATTCAAAGAAGCAACTTCTATTTTGAACTTTATGATAACTAATATCAACTCTATTATTAGCAAAAAAAAAAGTTATTAGACTAGAAAATGGAATCCATGAGGAGAAAAGTTATTATGAATCTCAATCATCTTCAAGATCTTAATAGATAATAAAACTTGATAAATTACTAAGAGAATTAAGAAGAATCAATGTTGCTGAGATAGAAAGGATGAGACAATAGATAGAGAAGAAGTCATGAATTGGGTTAAGTCTAAAGAAATGGATTTATTATAAATCCATATAGCTAAGGTAGAAATAGTTATTATTGAAAATTAAAAAAAAATTAAAGATATTGCTTCATCTATTCCATGTGAATTACAAGAAGCAAATATTAAAATTTGTTTTGATAATATAGAAATACTTGCGGTAGAAAAACTTAAAAAGGAGATTGAAGATACAACCTCATTTATTCAAGAAGAATAACCTAAAGCAAATAAATAAATTTTAGTAGCTAGTGCATGGATTAATGTGGTAGAAAATTTGAAGAGGAAATCAAAGATACATCTTAAATTATTTAAGAAGAAGAATAAAAAGTAAATGATGAAATCTTCATTACTAGACACTAGTACACAAAATTGTGGTAGAAATCTTGAAGAGAAACTCGAAGATACAGCCTCAACAATTTAAAAATAAGAAGATAAAGTGAACCATAAAGACTTGGGAACTAAATTGGAGGAAGAGGTGAGTTGTGTGAGCATAAAATTGAAAAACCAAGACCTTTCACGTCGAGGCTCAGGATAAAATAAATAAAAAGAGCCAGATGTAAACTAATTATATGGGTTAGGAAATAAAGACAATTATTCCTCTATCATACATTATTGATATTGAAAGTACAAGAAAGAAAGAAGCAAGACAGTATACCATGAAGCTTGATTGGAGGGTAGTGATTTTTGATGAAGAGAAAGAATGTTTGAAGGTATTGCTATGGATGTTAAATATAATGCTGCATAGAGGAAACCCTAAGAATTTTGTTATAACTTTGGTATTATAGAACAAAAAGTATCATATAAGCTACATGACTGTTACAATAGTTTTTTAGAGACACAACTTTTGTACTACAGAAGGAAGAGCTTTATAAAAGCTATATTAAAAAAGACATGACTTTGATACAATGTTTGAATTGGAAGGTACTACTTGTCATAATCCTTTGACTTTTTTATTTATAGATGAAATACAAATCCATATATAGTGATGAGTTATGACCATCAATTACTCGACTGTAACTACAAATACCTAACCCTTGAATTTTCACCACAAAAGTTCCTAATTTTCTATAGTTTCCACAAAGAGAAAGAGAGAGAAGACACAAAAATATAGCATCGTAGAATTGATACCTAAAGTCATAGCACCCATAAAAACATTCATTATAGAGATAGGGCAGAGATACTCCGTGCTATCTAAAAAGGGGTTTATTGGAGAGAGTGGATTTCACAAAATTTATCTCTCCCTTTAGAGATATTATTAAAAAAAGAATTCAATATTATTTTGTACATATACAGAATAGGGGAATGCCTCGGTTGTAAATATAGTTATAGGTGAATTTGGTGGATATGTAAGGGAAGACATGCTATGTGAGAAGGATTTGAGTTTGTTTTGATAGGAAAATTATTAATAAATTATTTAGATTTCCAGGGACCAAATATTGTATGGATTTTAAATCTCTCTATAGGAAAATAGTTTTTTAGCTATCACTAAATTATTGATAAATGGTGAGGGCACATGGAGAGTGATTTCAACTAGCACATATGGATATTTGATAAGGGAAGAACTCATTGAGATGAGTAAAGTTTGGTTATATTTTATATTCTCATTTATATTACCTACTCTTTACGTTTCTACGATTATTCTAGAAAGAGCAATACTTTTATATTTCATCCTTGTTGGGTACCACTTTGATTTGAAAAAGATTTTGTAAAAATTGATTCTTGGATTTCTTGAGAATGAATTTTCTAGCCAGCTAATTCAACCTTCCATAATTACTTTTTTGGCTTTAGCCGAGAAAGTTTCTATGGAGAAACAAGTAGATACAATGTGTCTAATGGTGTCTCCCATGACATTGCTAGGCATAAAGCAAGAAATCAAAGGAAATAAAAAAATGGAAGAAGCTAATGCTTAAAATGGAGGGACCAAATAAAATTTGGAAAGAAGGCCTATCATTCACCATAGCTGACATACAAGCGGTACCCAACAAGTCATTTGGAATATGAGAAAAATATGTCTTAGCTACATATAGTGGTGTATCTATAAATATTTTAAGTATTATGGAAAATGGGTAATGGAGTCTAGAGAAAAATAAGGAAGAGATATAAAAGGAGATCCAATCTCTATGCATAGGAGTAGCATATGTGGTTGGAAGGCATGATGCAATGAGTTAAAAGCATCTCTATCAAAAAAGAGATGGCCTTTGTTGCAATGTAGGAAAAGATTGAAGACTAGACTATAAACCTGGAGGGAAGAATGTGTAGTGTAAATATTAGATTGATAGGGAATGACAAATCATTTGGAATTCTATACAAAAATGAAATAATATATAGGGACCCCAATGGATGGATGAAATATGTAAGCATAGTGCAAATAAAAAAAAAACTTATATTTTACAATGGGATATTTTGAAGGGGTAGAAAATTAGATTAGGAAAAGACATGCGACACTTTATGACATTTTAGTAAAGATATCAGATGAGTTATCTACATAGAGTGGAGATTCATAAAGGTCATTCATTTCTTTGCCACCTTTTGAGCACCCGATATTAGATTTTACCTATAAAGAGTATGATCCTAAAAAAATCACACTAGTCACTTCCATCATTACCATGATTTATATATTTTTTTAATTCTCATATTATAATGATGGATCAATTTTGTATAATTGATTGGTGTTGTTTTTCTTTTTCTTTTTTTTTGGAGGGGAATTTATTATTCTGGGATGAGTAATTATTTTAGTGAGTGTGTTTGTTTGGTGTTCAAACTACCAAATATTTTAGTAGTTAATAATGATATGTAGATATAAAAAATGTGATAATATGAATTGATTTCACAATTTTAGCATTTTGAAGAATTATGATGAATAATCATTAAATCAATTGATTTTTGGAAGTGTATATTAGAGGAGATAGATAATTGAGTCTCATGTAGTTTCAGCATCCATTATTGGTCAAAACTCTACCTAATTGGTCAAAAGAATTCTTAATTATCATGACTTTATAAACTCATGAACACAATCTTTCCATTATATGATAAATTTTTAGTGGCTATGATATTATCATGGAGTTTTAATAATACTTAGCTTGGAAAACAACAATGACTATTATATTAATTCTCTATCATAATAACCAAATACCACATTAGTGCTCAAGTTTATGACTAAGCTCAAGCATTATGACCTTATCTTTAATATGACTCAGTAGTCTCAAGTCATAGATAGAATATTTTTACAAAATCATGACATTTGAATAATAAAAAATTATAAAGCCATAACTATTCATGCTATAGCTGTAATAATTATTCAAACCCATGATTTTTGGGACAGTAAAATGTTATAATAGGATATTATTTGGGTACTACTATTTTTAAAGGTGTAGCTTTTATTATCAAAGGAAGACATAGTCATGACTTATACTTTCAATCTAATTGCTAATGCCATGATATCCTGAAGAACTATGGAAATATGATATGTGATAGAAGAAAAGACTAGTTCTATGACCACCCATAGTGTCAAAAATAATTGAGAGATATGAAAGAAAACTTGTAAGACATGATTATTTCCCAACATCGAGACCACATCAAACACACGGGAGACTTCTCCACACCTTGGTTATTTGCTAGCATAGTGACCATATAAAACTCAATAAAGATAATTTCCATTATAGTTTCTACACAATGATATTTATATATAACAAAATGAGAATCCATACCACTATATGGCCACTTCTTAGTTTTAATATGACATAGTGTTATAAAGATATTAGGCTCAAGTAGTGGTTGTTGTAAGCACTATGACTTTGTGTTATAGAAAATCAAAATATAAACTAGAATCGTGATAATTTTTATAGTCATGAGCTCAAGCAAAAGAGTTAAAGGCCAAAGTTATGACATTATTTTAAAAGTCATTAATTCCTACTTAGAGTAATGCAAAGTTGTTTGAGTATAAAAGTGAACTATTGGTTGATGTGTATGAGATTATCATGGTGGTCGATGACAAATAAACTATGATAACCTTTCTTTAATATTGAGATTATATCATTAATTGATAGACCAAAAGTAGGATGATTTTAATTTCCCCATTATCTTCCTTGGCATATAAGATGCTTTTCAACCTTGGATTATCACTGTCAATGATAGTTTCTTTGTAGTTGTGTCTTTGATATTTTACCACAAAAACTACACTTACTATATTCATGGATCATCTAGACTTCTAGTCTTCTTAGTTAATACATCAACTAGCTTTGATGATTACTTCAAGTATACATTTTTATTCTCTTATCTCAATAGTCATAACATATGTTAAATAATGCAGTATTAATTATGTTTGAGCATTTAACTTTGTAAGCATCATACTCGCATCAATTAATATACATCTCCCTAATAATCTTACATATGAAATTCATACAATATGAAATAATTATAGGGCTATCACAACCTTATGAAATATATATTTTTGCATATGTCACATGACTTACCGATCATTGTCCACCACAACCAACACGTGACTCCCACATTATGGTGAAATCTCATATATTAAATGTATTACATAACCCTCACATCATTTGAAGACTATTTCTTCTATATCATGCACAATAAAATGGTCATAGTTTCATTTGTCTTTCGAATACATGAGTGTCATACTCATATTAATTAAACTTATATAAATTTTGATTTTTACATATAGGTTCATCTCACCAGATGAGAATATAAAGGTTATCACTTCATTCAAATCTAATCTCATGAGTGTGTCTCAAGGCTTACCTCACCAACTTTCATAGATAAGATGCATATATCTTATTCTAATTGATATCCATATCCATCAATATTTAAAACATAATAATTCCATAATTAAACATTATAAAGCTATAATCATCATACACATATAAATAAACCAATCCTAGATCCCTAATTAACCTAACATTGGAAAAGATTTTACATGTAAAGATTAGACTAGAATTGGTTTTCCTAATTATGGATTCCCAATTATGTGTTCTCAATCCATAATCACGATGATAGAATATGGTTTATAATCTATCCTTGCTTGTGTTCGTCCTGAATTTGCCCCTATTTGTGAGTTGGATTTCACACCCTCATGGTGTACATATTCTTGGCCTTGATTTTAAAATATCTTCAACTCTTTTTGAAATTCTTTAAGTATTCCATTTATATTATCAAGGTCATGTCACGTTGTGTGGATCTTCAAGTTGAGAATCATAACTTTAGGTTGTGCTCATGATCATGAGTGCTCGTTAAATCCTTTCTAGAGCATAGAGTAATGGGTTGAGAAATATAATGAATGGGATAATTTCTCTTTGGGGCACATGATCACATGAGAAAAGAATACCATGATTGATGTATTCCTCTTTGAAATACAAAATTGCAGTGGTAAAGATGATGTGATCAAGGTAATTTTTCCATGGAGCACATGATCACACAGACACAGAATGCCACAACCGATGTAATTTCTTTCTAGAACACAAACTTACAATGGAAAAATGGCCTTGACCAAAAAAAATTCTTTCACAAATAAATAGTCATTGTGGAAAAATATGTCATGATTAAAAATTGCTTAGTATTGTATGATTTTGACTCTATAATAAATATGTTACAGTGCTTAAAAATATTGAGACTTCTAGTATCCATTTAGTACTTGGTTGCCACAACATAAAAATAATATCATAGTTAAATTTATATTTTAGAACTAATATGAACATGACTTAAATATAATATTGTAGCCACAAATAATATGCTGCACAATGAAAGAGTGTGACAACCATGTAATAGAGTCTCAACATATAAAGATTAACATGACTTATTTGTAGAGCCGTGACAAAGAAATACTACCACGACTTCTCTACATGCATGTGTCAGCATAAAAATATCATGACAATACAAATGTCATGAATTTTTATTACTATTCTTCCTTTCATTTTAATTTTCCGCAAGGTCTATCATTTATATTTAATTTATATCTGATTTTACTATTAATCTTTCAATTTCATAAAAATCTCTATTTAGTGATTTTTAAGCCTAAATTCAATATAATCACATCAAGATAGTAATAAAAAATAATCATAAAAAGAAAGTACTATGAGTACTACATAATTATCCAGCAAGCACCTAGGGAAATGTTTTCACCAATTTTGGAGATCGAACTCATGTCTCCATGTTTAGGGTATCATTTCTCGTCTGGCGATCAATTTATCATGTTATGATTAATTTAATGATTGATGACATATAAATTTTCTTTTTACAGGTTATTCTAAAATATATAAAATATTAGTTTTAATATAAAAATTATGTTTTTGGGCTACAAAATGGAAATATTTTTATTTTGGTACCACATGCCAAAAGCATTTAAAGAAACATACCCTAACCCTAAAAATTGTATATTTTTAGACCACAAAAATTGGAAGACTGAATTTGGCCTCCCCACATTTAAGAAAAAAAAATATTATGCATGATTTTCAAATTCAAAAATTGTTTTTTAGTTTTTTAAAATCTAAAAGTTAGATATTAATATGTGTGTGTGTGTGTGTGCGTGCACTTCTATATAACCTACTAAATATAAATATTTATAAATATACATATTTATGTCTATAAGCACACACAGACACAGACACGGGCATACACGCACACTCACACACACGTGTGTGCGTGTGCGTGTGTTTATATACACATTTATTTATTCATTCATTCATTTATTTATTTATTCTTTTTCTATTCTTCCTAACACATTATCAATTTCACAAGGTCTTAAGAATACTTCAACTATTATCATCATACATTTCTTTCTTTATGCACCAATTATGCTTTCCACAATCACACAAAGTTATTTAATATCTAAAACACTCAAAATATCAAAAATAGAAATATTGCAATTTAGTTTTAGTGATATAGCAACTAGGTTAATTGAGAATAAGTACTTCTAATTTGTAACTATATCAATAGAAAATATTCTCATAAATATGCACTTTTTGCTAGTCCATAGCAAAGAATAAAAAAAAACACCAATAACTCATGAATTGTAATATTTTTTATTTTTTCTTTTCTATGTATATTGAGGTATAAAACATGAATATCAAGAATTTAATATTTCTTTTAGAGATCAGAATTTTCTTATACCTTATGAGAAAGAAAGAAAGAGGTAGAGAGGGAGGGAGGGAGGCAGAAAGAAAGAGGGGTTGGGGTGTGCGATAATAAAAAAATATCACTCTAATATAAATTTCTTATAACTTATGATAGAATCCTAAATCACATTTTATAGAGTTGTGTAATTGGAAAGACAGGAAAAGTTTTTATAATATATGATTAATTAAATGGTATGAATGATTCAAACTTTAAAAAAACATCCAAATATTTTGTCATAAAAATTGAAAATATTTTCACATAAGATATGCGATAACTAAGAAACTAGTAAAATTATTTCCATGTATAAAAAAATAAATATCAAACAACTTTTCACAAAAAAAAAAATTGAATATATTTCTTTAGGTAGATAACTTTTTTAAAAAATTTCTTCAATAGGGCATTAGCTTTTGCTATAGTATTTAAAGTCATTAGCATTCAACTATTCAAGTTGTTTTAAATTTCAAATATAGTTATGTTAAGATGTGTGAATCAAAAGTAATGCCTAACAAGCAACATTATAAATTGAGTTTTATTACATTTTATTTGTTTTTTTTTTGATAGTGATATTTTTCAAAAAAAATTATGAAAGCTTCATAAAATGATTATGCAAGATAATATATTGAACTTTGTAGACTTATCCTTGCACAATAAAAAATTAACATTCTTATACTATATAATTTATGACAAATAGAATGTTAATTTTTAGAATTCTATCTGAAAGTTTAGCATGGCACAATATTATCAAGCTAACAAGTCCAACTTAGATTCATACATAAGCATATGATCTAAAATAAGCAGGCTTAAAAAATATAAGCACAACATGCCTATCACATAATTCTGACAAATCAACTTAGGGCCCAACACAAGTAATATAATATTCATTACAGAGACTTATGTTAAAATATTTTTAAAAAAATATGTATAATTTTTTTATTCTGTACATAAAATATAAATTTAGTAAATTGGTAGGCACATAAACACTTACCAACCATATTCACAGTCCCACATACCTGCTAATTTAAATCCTTGCATCTATACCCATATACATACATGTATAATTTGTAGACATTTTAGCAACATGCATAATTATCTTTTTATGACTAATATAGCCAAGTTTAGTTTCAATTTATCTTTATTTATTCAAAGTTTGTTATCTGGTTGAATAATTCATTAAATTACTTGAGGAATCGTTAGAACTTCAAATGTTATTGATTATAAAAAAATAACTTTTTGTTCATTTGTCTCTCTATAACTTTCTAAGTTTGTCCTACTAAATCCAATATAAAGATCTTAGTTTCCTTTATAATATTTTTACAGTCCATGTTTCCCTTCATAGCTATTACCTTTTTTAGTAGTCCATAAGCTCAAGCATATGAATGTTGACATATATTAGGATATTCTTCTCAACTATTTATATGAGGTCTCGACTCTTATTAAATCTAGAACATATTTCAATAATATATTCGGTGAAAAAGATATGGAATTTTTTTTTTCATAGTATTCTCAAATGTATAACACACACACTACCTTCAAAAATAGTTTTGAAATAGATTCTGATTTAGGTTGATACAAAAATTGTTGTAAGATTGCAAGAAGCTAATGATATACCTAAAGATCAATGTATTGCATGTGTAGTATACTATTATTTTTCATGCTACCATAATTAATTAGAAATCCTTTTTTGGTTTTCCTTCTATCATGAAAAAAGCCCAATGACATTACATAAATTTCATTTCTTCATAGATTCCAAGTTGGATTAACTAAAAACTCATCACAAAAGGGTTTTTTTCCAAAAATCTTGATCCTTCACTTTTGAGTCGATCATAACTAAGTACATAATATTTTCTATTTAAGTGGCCCCAAAAGTGAGATATCAATCTTTCTTTGTTAAATTTATCATACTTTTATTAAATATTTAACTTATATATCTATAAATTTCTAGCAGATTTTATACTTGGGAGCTAGTTATCAAAATATACATGATATTTTCTGTATTAATAAGACAACTTATTTTACATTGTATCACTTCTTATACCTTTAGCATATCCTTCTAGTTATTGAATCATTAAGTTTTCAAATTATTACTTATCTTGTTGATTGTTACAAATGTATTGGCCCGAAGACATTGTCATACCTAAGACCCATATCATTAAGTTTTCTAAATGATTGTTACAAATGTATCGTGCCATGATCAAGGATATAGACAAAGAAGTGGGGGTGAGGGAAGGCAAGGAAAGAAGAAAAATTGTTAATTTAATTATCACCAAGTGTGGAAATGGTTTAAAATAGTTTCATCATCATAACTTCATATTAAATAATTAATCTGTGTTGTAATTCTATAATGTACACACATGATTACTAAGGTGACAATCAAACTTAGAAAATACATGTTATTTTACACAATCAGAACCAAGTATAGTTCCAACATGTCACAAATATATAAAAATTTGATCTCTTAGGCTCATAAGAGCATTTTAAATAGTTTTACAAAATTTGACTTTATTTTTCACATGAGAATATCGAAAATGACAAAATCACCCATTAAGTGATCCATACCCTCCAAAGAAGCCATTAATACCTCACTTAATGAGAATCTTCGATCATTTATTCCACCCATAGAAAAATAGTGATGAGCACAAATATCCAATAAGAAAAATTCAGAAAAATATGGGAAGAAGTGTGTTTTACATCCATAGCCACACATATTTTCTCAATATATAATTTAAGAGTTTGATTTTAAGTTTCGAAACATCCACACATATACTTATCCACATATATATATCTATACAAATTAATGAAACTATAATATATGTGTGTGTGTCAGTGCTCATAATTTTTATATTTTTAATATCTTCCTTTTTTCACAAAATTGCATAGTTTATGCATACCAAGACTTGAGTATGCCACAACAAGACATACAAAGTGAAAAT
Source organism: Sapria himalayana (assembly GCA_029783825.1). Taxonomy (NCBI): domain Eukaryota; kingdom Viridiplantae; phylum Streptophyta; class Magnoliopsida; order Malpighiales; family Rafflesiaceae; genus Sapria; species Sapria himalayana. The sequence continues at coordinate 2,112,962 of JAREIK010002147.1, forward strand.
CTAATTTTCTAGTATCCAACATACCTATCACCCTCACTAGTTAACATACACAACCACTCCTTCGATCCAAAGATCCATGAAAAATTATAAATTTTGGTCTGATGATAATCTCATCTACATTGCATAGTCTAACACATGTATGCAAGCACGTTTGGGGTCATTCTAACCAGAGAACACTATGCTTTTCCCCCATGGATATTCTTGTTATCCTCTAGTCCATCATGTCTTGGCCAGGATTATAACAACTTCAAATTCTTTAATCCTATATATATATATATATATATATTTCAAAATATATCATATATGGTTCAAATAATATATAACTCAATTAGCTTCAAAATATTTTACTTAGAATTCTATATAAGTATATCAACATATTCATTTTTCAAAATCAATCATAGAATCAATTAACCATGAATTTTGCACTATTTACAAATAGCAAATATTATTTTCTCATTTTTATAAAAATATGTCTCTTAAAAATATTTGGGTTAATAAGTTTTAAATTTATTAAAAATTCACTATCATGCTATCAAAATCAATTTTTTTCCATCAATTTATCACTTATCTCAATTAAATCATGTAAAATTAATTAAAGACATTTGAAATTAACCAAAAATTGTTTATAACAAAACCCATATCACCATATTTCACAAATTAGATATATGTAACTAATAAAACAAAGTATCAAATTCTCATATGAATTTCTAAAGGTTTTCTAACTTAAACAAGTGTTTTCAAGCCTTTACCCTCTTACTATAATTCTTATTTTCCAAACCAAGTTGTATCACCTAAATTAAACTTAAAATTAAAAGAATAGGAAAATAGGGATAAGATGTTGAACAATTACAAGCTCATTATTAATTTGAGCTTGATTTGAATAATTCTTGACCTCAATCACTTTTTTTATATCATGACTATTTTGAAAGATTTGAGTATTGTATAATATTATATTGGTAGAGTATGACCTAAAAGTCAATCATTAGATGATTCTTTTTGGACTTTAGTATATCTTATATGTAAAAATGCATTATTTTATGATTATTACATTATTTAGATCTGTGAAAATATTAAATGAATATAATAATGTCCTAGAGTGATATATTCTATTGAATACTATTCTAATTTATCCCTAGTCAAGTATTAATATTCAAAGGCAACATTAATACATTAAGACTAACATGTAGGTTAACTAATATGAAATATTAAGTTAATACATGAGTAATAGTTGGAGAACATATACTGAACTAATTCACTATAAGAATGTTGCATGGATTATTATATAAGTGTTACACATTCTCATAGTGACTATTAGTATGGATTGTCATTTGACCTGAAGTCACTAGAGTTCCATACATAAATAGTTGTATACTTTTGATTCAACAAATACCACCAGTAATAATGATGGTTTAAAGTTATTTACTATGTATATAATAAATTGTGTATAGAGATGTGATTGTTCTAGATAGAATCTATCCCTTTTATATAATGAAAGTGATATCAGTTGGCCTCTTGATTGAGTATGACTACTAAAATGCATAGCCTTGTTCAAATAAATCAATAGGAGATTTTGAGCATATTTTTTTAAGTTAATTTACTCAAAGATCAAAAAACATATAGATTGATGTGAGGATGATATGTTCCATGCCTCATAAATAACTCTAGATATCATGGACAAAAGGACTAAGTAGTTCAATAAAATAAGTCACAAACTTAGGTTAAATCGAATCTATTATATTTTGGTCACTTGGGTAGCAATGATGTATTACTAAATGCTGCTCATTGCTTGTTTCTTTAAAATGATATTTTAAAGTCACTACAAACATTACGAGAACCTATTGAGTTGCACGCGCGCACACACACACACACACACACACACACACATATATATATATCTGTAGTTTATTTTATTTTAGTTAGACTAAAATAAACTGGGCATAATCTTGTGTTTGAAATTTGTTTCACTTAAGCTAATTGGATTAAAGATTTTGGTCCAAAAAGTAGATGTTTTGACTTTTAAAACATGTTCAAACTGAAAGCTCATATCTCTCTCTTTTAGTTAATGACACATCCTTTTAGTTAATGATGCATCCTTTTATAAAGGTGTGTGAAAAACTAAAATATTTCATTAATGACACATCCTTTTAGAAATGTGTGTGAAAAACCAAAAGGTTTCATCAATAACACATCCTTTTAGAAAATTGTGTGAAAAACCAAAAGGTTTCATTAATGATACATCCTTTTAGAAAAGTGTGTGAAAAAACAAAAGGTTTCATTAATGAAACATCCTTTTAGAAAGGTATGTGAACAACCAAAAGGTTTATTTAACGACACATCCATATAGTTAATGACACGTCCTTTTAAAAATGCGTGTAAAAAATCAAAAAGTTATATAAAATGGGCGAGATAGAAAATGGAAATATAATGAAGATACATTTGTGTGGATACCGCTAGAGGCATATACACTTGTTCATATGATTAAACAATATTATTTGTAACTTGTTCATATTAATTTGATTAATACGAACACTAAATTCTGTTTATTTGATAAACAAGATTATAATATGTTTATATCCATGAATTAATATATGTTGGTTGTTTAAAGTAATTAGAGATTCATATAATTATTATACAAAGATGTTCAAATATGGAAGCAACTCATTTGATGAGTCAGCAATTTATTTTTTGTTTTGGGGGCTCCGCCTCCAATTCACTACTAGGGGCAATGCTCCTAGTACCCCAAAATTTAAATGTCTCATAAATACTTAATTTGATTAATTATAATAATGATAAAGTGATGTTAGATGTATATTTTTCATGGTACATGGTTATGGCCCTTTACCTCATATGAATGGATTATGTATGTTGTTGCTATAAGTTAAATATGGCATGCATTTCATACCTTGTAATTTACAATTCAAGTTGTAAAATTATATTCTCATCTAATTCCCCTCGGATATAACTCGAGGTTTCCTTTTAGTTGTGTATTGTATGATTAGAATAGTATAAGATTAGAAGGTTATTCTAATGGAGAAAAGAACCAATAACATATGAAAACTGAGGATGCACTTGGAAAAGATACAATCCCTTTAGGTTGACCTTTCGATTTTCTCATTAGCTTGAGAAAAACATTTTAGTTGGGGCCATAACCATGTCATGTTTATTTTGTATTTGTGCATTATATGTTGATACATAACTAGTCTAGTAAAATAATTACAAACACGTTTAAATGTATGTGATGCATGTTAAATTGGTTATTTTGCTAAACAATTAAAAAAATTCTTCAAATTAAAATAAAGTCAATAGAAGATGTTTACCAAAGTTGATACTCATTACTATCTCAATCAATATTAGATAGGTTTGCCCAAGAAAATTATCTTTATTTATCTTGATAGAATGTGATAGGATAATTTTGATATCTAGCCTATTGAATATTCGGTGAGACTTAACAAAGTTATCTCAATTAGATTAAGAATTTAGAGGTATAAAATTAGGATACACACCATTAGATGAGCTATGAACAAAATGTATTGTTCATCAAATTATCCAAGAGTTGCATTAGATGTAATAGGTAAATGTTACCTACTTAAATAGCCTTGTTTTGGGCAATTAACCAAAGCTAACTCATGAAAAGGTCAAATATGAATCTTAGTCCACTAAAGGATTAATTTAAAGAGAAAATTGAGGGGTTATTTGTGACCAAATAATTTAGTGGGAGGATCATTAAATTAAACCCCTAATTAAATAAATTTTAAATATGATACTAAATTTTGCATAATTTTAGATTACTATGTCTACAAACATGTCAAATAACTTATCACTGTGATCTATCCTTGAGAAGGACAAGCTCAACAATATAGCCAATTTCGTGGACTGGAATAGGAATTTGAGGATTGTTCTCAAACAAGAAAAAAAAACTATATAACCTAGAGTAGCCTATTCCTGAATTACCTACTCCTAAATCCTATTGTGCTGATAAGGATGATCATAAAAGGTACCAAGATGATGCTTTGGATGTAGCATGCCTTGGTTGCTACCACGAACTCTGAGCTTCAGAAGCAACATGAGAACGAGATTGTTTATGATATAGTTGAACATTTAAAATGACTATATCAAAAGCAAGCAAGGAATGAGAGGTATAAGGTATCTAAGGCCTTATTTCAATAAAAGATGATAGAAGGGAGCCCTATTGGAACTCATGTGCTCAAAATGATTAGAATATTGAGTGAGAATCTAAAAAGGTTGGGCTTTCCATTGAGCCAAAAGTTGGCTACTGATTTAGTTTTGCAATCCTTTCCTAAAAGTTATATTCAATTTGTCATGAATTATGACATGAATGAAATTACCAAAATTTTGCCGGAATTATTAAGCATGTTGTGAACTACTTAACAAAATCTTTAAAAAATCAAGCCCATAATGATGGTGCAAAAAGGCAAAAAAAATATAAGCACAAAGGTAAGGGTAAATCCCAAGCCAAAGGCATGGCAAAAATCTTCTGTATTGAAACCTAAGAGAGGGGTTGCTAAAAAATATACTTGCTTCCACTATGATCAGACCATATAATGGAAGAGGAACTGCAAATAATTCCTAGAAGAATTGAAAAAAAAAAAAGAAAGGATGTCAGACTTCTGCCTCAGGTATATTTGTTATTGAGGTCAATATATCTACTTCTTCATCATGGTTATTAGATACAAGATGTGCTTTTGACATTTGTAATAATGTACAGGATCTTAGAAAGAGTAGATCATTAACAAAAGGTAAGGTGGACCTATGTGTTGGCAATGGTGCAAGAGTTGCTGCCATAGCTATCAGATCCTATATTTTATATCTACCTACTAGACTTATTTTAGAACTTAAGAATTGTTATTATGTGCCTGCTTTATCTAGAAACATTATTTCTATTTCTTGTTTGGACAATAAAGGTTTTTCATTTATAATAACAAACAAATATTCTTCTATTTATTTAAGTGAGATGTTCTATTGTAGTGCACAATTAACAAATGGTCTCTATGTTCTAAACCATGAAAGCCCAGTTTATAACATAAATACAAAATGATTAAAATCTAATGATTCAAACCAAACATATCTCTAGCATAGTTGCTTAGGTCATATAAATGAGAAACACATATTTAACCTCCATAAAGATGGACTTATAGACTCATTTGATCTTGAATCATATGAAGTTTGCGAGTCTTGTCTATTAGGAAAAATGGGTAAAACTTTTTTTACTAGTAAAAGTGAATGGGCAAATGAATTGTTAGGACTTATACATAGTGATGCATGTATCCCTTTCAATATAATAGCTAGAAGAGGCTACTAGGATTTCATTACATTTATTGATGATTTTAGTAGATATGACTATGTGTATTTATTAAAACACAAGTTAGAATTTTTTGAAAAGTTCAAAAAATGTAAGAATGAAGTACAAAATTAACTTGGAAAAAGTATTATGATACTTTGATTAGATTGAGGTGGTAAATACTTAAGCTAATAGTTTCGTGATCATCTAGTTCAACATGGGATCATATCCCAACTCACTCCACCTGGAACACCACAATGGAATGGTGTATTAGAAAGGAGGGATCATACTCCGTTAAACATTGTACAATCAATAATGAGTCAAGTAGATCATCTTTCTTCCTTTTGGGGACATACTATGGAGACAACTACTTTCACACCCAACCATGTTTCATCTAAGGTAGTTACAAAGACACCATATGATATATGGATAGAATAGATTCCCAAAATATCTTTCATGAAGATTTGGGGTTGTGAAGCTTATGTTAGACATCAAGTCTCAGAGAAACTTGGACCCAAATCTGAAAAATATTATTTTGTAGGTTATCCCCAAGAAACAAAGGGAAACTACTTTTACATTCATGCACAAGGCAAAGTGGTTGTCATTAGAAATAGTATTTTTCTAGAAAGAGAATTTATTTCTCAAAGAATTAGTGGGAGAAAAATAGATCTTGAAGAAATTCGAGATACACAAACCAACATTGAGACTTTAATGGAACCAGAATAGACACAACAAAGTGTTGTGGATCATAAACTTATTGCATCACAAGAAGTTGTGGAATAACAACTTGTTCGAATAGAATGAGCTCTGCTTAGATATGATAGGATACATCATTAGCATGATAATCTTTCTCTTCTCCTTATTAATCATGGTGATGTAATGCTTGTTGTTCAAAACGAGACTACATCCTATCATGAAGTTATATAGAGTCCATATTCTAAGAAATTGATGGATGCCATGAGATCTCAAATAGAACCCATGTAAACCAACCAGTATGGACTTTGGTTGATCCACCTAAATGGATAAATCACATTGGATGTAAATGAATTTTTAAAAGAAAAACTAACATGGATGGTAATGTGCATATCTTTAATGGGTGATTGGTTGCTAAAGGTTTCAAACAAATTCATGGAATAGACTATGATGAAACTTTTTCACCATTTGTGATGCTTAAATCGATTTGATTTTACTTACTATTGCAGCTTGCCATGATTATGAGTTTCAGCAAATGAATGTCAAAATTGCATTCCTTAATAGAAATATTTTCAAGAATGTGTACATGACACAACCTGAAAGTTTTGCTGATCAAAAGGATGTTACAAAGATATATAAGTTGTAAAAGTCCATTTATGAATTAAGGCAAGCTTCAAGAAAGCTAGAATCTTTCATTTTATCATGCAATCAAAAAGTTTGGTTTCATTAAGAATGAAGATGAACTTTATGTCTACAAAAGGATTAGTGGGAGCACAATCATTTTTCATGCAAGAGTAAAAGACTAAATTGTCTCTGAGTTCCAAGCAGACCTAATTTTATCTTTATAACTAAAAATTATCAAATTTAATAATATTTTCACCTCTTGTTATTACAAATTCATTTCTGAATATTTAAATTAATTTTACCAATTCCATCCTCTCGAAAATAGCCAACTCTATCAATTCGGCTCAATGATTTAAAATGGAAAGAAATATTTTTGAACTCACAACACAACTAAAATATATGGTAAAATAATTTAAAGAATATTATACAAAAGCAATATTTTGAAAAATATTTAGAAAGTTAAGAATGACTAATATTTTTGTTGATATAATTTTTTGATTTATGAGATTCATTCATCTAAATAAAAGCTTGATTACTTGATGATTATATTCTATTAAGAATTCCAATTATGCGTCTAGACAATTTTACCAAAAAAATAGTGTTTATGATAGAAAAAGATTATTCACTAAAATATTGCAAGCTAAATGAATAATTTAAAAGTTTAACTACCAAAGTTATTAGAATTTCTTTTTAGTTCAATCATTTTTTTTGTGCAAGTTAATAAATAATTTAATAATAATTTTTGTTAAAATATACCTATAGTATTGATTTATGATAGAAAATTCATTACAAAAACCATTTAATTTGCTACTAATTTTTATTGGTTGCAAAATTATTTTATCATGAAAAAAGTTTTGTTTATAATAAATTTAAATATGTTTATAAAATACTATCTGTGTTACAAATGATTGTACACGAAGGATTTGCCACCATTGTATTTGGTCGTAAGTAATATTTTTGATACCAATTTTTTTAGTTGTGCAAGTTATTTTCATTATAAGTTCGAATTGTTATTATATGTAATTATTTTAAAAAAATTTCATAATTTTATAAGAATTTTATGACCCAAAAAAAATGAAAATGTAATGAATATATATATTGAGACTATTCCTTAACAAGGTTTTGATTTATGATATATTTGTGAGATAAATATGATAAAAAATCTATTAAAAATAAAAAGAAAATTATAAAATTTTAATTTATAGTAACATCAAAAAATAAAATACAAGAAAATAAATAGTAATAAAGAAAAAAATGTTATGAACAAATGAGTTATGTTCCTCAAAAAATTTATTTTATCTTATTTTTTATACAACAAATTTTGATTCTTTTGTTTTCTGACACAAAATATGCTGATATATTTTTTATTTTATACACCATCCATATTGGTATATATATAATCAATATGATAATGATTCTTGTTAGTTTTTAAAAAATTTATATTTCATGATATTTAATTACATTTTAATTTTTCATAGAATTTTCCAAATTTGGTAATATTTTTATCCCATGTCACAAAAATTAATTCAATGTTCAAGGTTTACTATTTCAAAAGATTGCTATTAATTTTTTTTACCTGAGATGGTGAAATTGAAGTAATTTTTGAAAACAACATCTCAAAGGATTTGTCTTACTACAGAAACAAGGACATCTACTCAAAGAATCAATAACATGTATTTAACGGCTTTTTATTTATGATAGTTTGAATGTGCATAAAAAGATCTTAAAATTTTATCTAGTTGATAGGCATAAAGGTAAAGATTTAGGAATTGCTATTGAGAAGTATTTGCTTGATTGAGAACATTGAAAAAAGTTGTTTATAAAAGAGCTGACAATGGAAGTTCCAATGATATGATGATTAAACACTTATGAAATGTTATTAATAATTGGGGCCATAGTGTCTTGGATGTTGAATTTCTTCATATGAGGTGTATGGAACATGTTTGAATCTTGTTGTTGCTAATAGGTTAAAGCATGGTAATTCTTCGATCATTCATGTTCAAGCGGCCATATGATATTAGCGATAATCTTTTGCAAGGTTGAAAAAATTTAGGGAATGTGTTGATATTTACAAGATTGAATCTAAAAGTTTGTTTACTTTTGATGTTACAACTAGGTGGAACTCAACCTATTTGATGTTGATGTTGATAATGATAGATATGAAGAAATTAATTTTTTATATAGTTAGTGAGCTTGATGTTGATCATGATAGAGTACGTGGGTTTCCTAATGTTGATGATTGGAGGGTTTGTAGAAAAATGGTTAGTACGTTGAAAAAAAATTATAATATTACTTTGTTTGTTTTCGGGTTCTTCTTACATCACGTCTAATTCTTACTTTGAGAAGATTTGTTCAATTGAATATGTTTTGAAACAATGGAAATAATGTTTAGATTTTGAATAATTTTTAATGGCTAGTAGAATGAAAGAAAATTTTGATAAGTATTGGGGAGATATTAGAAAAATGAACAAATTGATTTATTTAGCAACAATACTTTATCCTAGACATAAAATTACATTTATTCTATCTTCATTCATTCAATTGTATGGTAATTCTGATGGTGAATTGATGATAAACATTATGCGGGAATCTATATATGCAATGTATGATTGACATTGAAAATTTGCAAAACCTTCAGGTAAATTTTGTCAAAGTTGTGGGAGTATGAGTGAAAGAATGGATGTGTCAGTGAAGATAAATCAAAGTTGAAAGTAAATTTAAGAGTGATATTAGAAATGGGGAAAATTTAGGAGTGATATTAGGAGTGAAATGGGGAAAATCAGAGTCGGATAGATATTTTAATGAAGATGTCAAAAATAAAGATGATAATATTTATATTTTGGCTTGGTGGAAAATTAATTCTTCTCGATTTCCTATATTGTCACAAATGGCTCGTTATGTTTTGGTGGTTCCAATAGCTACCATTGCTTCAAAATCTGCATTTAGCATTGGAGGAAGATATCTTGAAGCTTTTAAAAGTTCTTTAAATCCCAACATAATATAATTTTTTATATGTTCTCAAAATTGGCTTTGGAATTCATTGACACCAATTAATATTGAAGAAGATTTGCAAAATATTAAGATAAATGAAGCAGATAATTTTATTTACTCTATAATTTTATTTAGTCATTTTTTATTTTTGATCCATGATAATGTTAAAGTATTAATTTTTTTCATCTCAAATTTTATAGATTTATAAACACTTTTTTCATTGCAATCAATGCTGATAGATATGTGATGGATTGAAGGTGGTTTTTACTTTTGCTTTTGGATGATATCTGTAAGTTTTAAAATGTAATTTTATTCATGTATTAATTTTTAAAACATGAATATTTTGATATATTATTTGATTTAATGTAATATATTTCTTAATTAAAAAAGGACAAGACTTAGAAGTTGGAAGTTGGGGGCTAGAAGGCAGAAGTTGAAAGTTATTGTAATAATGTTTGTATTTTAATTATGAATGCTAAATGAATTATTTTATTTATTTATTTTTGCTAAATGGATTGTATTTTAATTATGTTAAATGGATTGTAATTTAAGTGTTATGATTTTTTCCAGAGTCAGAGTCCTATAAAAAATCAGAAATTAGCATATTGTATTGCCAGACTCGGCTTTGGTTTGACACATATCCACATTTCCAAATCCATTTTTAAAAAAAGTTTCAACCAAAAAAAAAACTAAAAACCAAACCATTATATGTTGGGTTTCAAACTGAAAAATTGAATAAAAATTTGATTACGTTCAGTTGCAATCATCTAATATTCGGTTGAATCAAAATCCAAACAAAAAAATTGAAACCAAACTGTTCAACCAAATGCTCCCACCTACTCGAGATCTTATCCATGTCATTATCTCTTTCATGGCCTTATATGGATTCCATAAAACTATTAAAAATTGTTATTTATTTATATATATTGTATATATGTAAATATATAATCAAAATAATTAGATTTATTTTTAATAGAATAATTTGATTTTATCAAATTAATTAATTCTTATTAAATTGATTTTGATTATATATATATTAAATCTTTAATAAGATATCTAATTTAATATAAACCTAAAATGAATGGTTTTAATACGTTAATAAATCAAATTATTATATTTTAAATATAAAAATGGGGGTATGGAGGTATTACTGGAGATGACAAAATCCGTCTGTGCAGCTACAACTAGGTATTTTGTTGCTTGAATTTATTCAAAATATCAAAATAACATTTTCATAAGTACTATCACCATTTGTGACACATTAACTTTAAGCAAAGCAAAAAATAAAATGTATCGTTTTTTTAATATGCTGATAAAGGAATATGACTAGTAAAAAATATGTAAATTTGATTTTTCTAAGACATGTTAATTTCGAAATTTTGATTATTTTTTTTATTAATATTTATTTTGTAAGGTATTTTCCAAAAAAATACAAATATTTTGCATTTTTTGAAATCACATTATTAGGAAAGGTAAAGTTATGCTTAGAAATCTATTTTCTTAACTAAATTGAAGTTTTATTTAAGAATGAACAAGTGTTGACATAAATAAAAATAATAAGTAATACAAAAAACCAATGATAATCAAAAAAATAATTTTAACAGGTTGGGAAGACTTTCATCTTCAAAATTTATAATGAAATATAATGATTAAAATAAAAGTCGCCCTTTTGGAAAATAATGAAGCATGGCATGAATGATATGCTTGGTTGTTGAATCTATTTTTTATTTATTTATTTTAAGAAATAAATAAATGAAAATTGAATGTGAGAATTATGGATGTGAATGAATGAAATAAATCAAAAGAAAAAAATTATAAATTAAGCACAATTACATGTGTCTTCCATGTAAAATACAAGATAGTCATGAAATCTCTATGTTTTTAAATATGAATAGTCCTTTCTTTAGATGTCTTTTCTAGCAAAAAAATAGATTTATGATTCCTATAGTTTGTGTATATGATAGAAGATATTCAATGGTGTCCTTGAAAGAAAGTAAAATAAAATAATAGGGATGGAAATGTTGTGACCATTTTGGCCAAATGGTTATATTTGTGTAAATTATTTTTGATTCTTGTGATAAAACTCAACTCTTATTTTGTGATAAGTATATGCTAATCTAAAATATGAGGAGCTTATTTTAGAGTGAAATTATATGAAATTAGAAGTCATCTAACCCTCACATAAATTAGCTGAGATAAGAAGAGTTAAACAAGTGTGTATATTCAACATGGTAGGGTCATTACTTTTCAAATTTACCCCATCATAATTGGGCCAATGGTAGTCTTCATCTCCATATTTTCAATTTCTCTTTTGAACAATATTAGTTTTAAATGGTGAATTTTATCAAAATTTAGATGGTTGAATGTGTAAGCACCAAGTTTGATAATTTAAATGATATAAAATTGTTTAACCTAATATTGAGAAAATATGCACTTTAAAAAATTTTTGTAACATATGTAATTATAATTTTTTGTGAATGACTCGTTTTAATAAGTTAACCTATGTAATTATAATATTTTTGGACTTGCTTAATGTTCCAAACTTTCAAGGATATGGAAAACTTAGATATAATAATTATAAATAACGATTAGCATAATACAAAATATAATTGTATTGATTGATAAGTTTTATTTGTAATTAATTTTATTATATGACAAATTTAAATGCTAGCAACTAATTTTGAAAAATATTTATTAAATATAAAAAGTTCATATCTATAACAGATGACCAATATATATGTTAATCAAAATTAACAAGCATCCATGTCTACTGAAAGTATATAAATTTTTTTGATGTTTTTCCTATTAAAAACAATGTTAAAAAAGATGAAACAATCATCTCTTTAAAGCATTTGGCTTATTCTTCAAATATTTTTTGTCTTACTAATGAATATGAATACTTTATATATTTTTGTGTCCATATTCATTATCATCATAAAAAATGTAAATTTCAAGTTAGTTAACAAGGGTTTAACAAATTAATTATGATTTCATATTAAATTTAATTTAGAGCGACAAAGATTTCTTTTGTGAATCTTGACCATGAAATCATTATTTTATTGTTTCATGAAAAATTACTTTTTTTTGAAATATAATTTTTTTATAAAAATTACATATTTTTGTCAATATCATATAAATTAGAATTACAAATATATCATTTATAAAAAAACAATTGAGAAAACAAATTACCTTTTGAAACCCAACATGTAAAGTCGGTGTATTTGACGTAGAAGATATTGTCCATGGTAATTTGTTTTACTTTTTAATGAGCTTTATTTTGATTTTCTACTTTTGATGCTACTATAATTTTTTGGATTTGCACACAATAGAATGACAATGGTAGCATGTCTTATAGCATGTACCATTTGCAGGGAATGCATAAGAGATGGACAAGTGTGTCAGAAGCATGTGTCATTATAGCTTGGTAGATACCAATTTATTTAAAAAGCCATATCACTCTCTCTCTCTCTCTCTCTCTCTCATTAAAATATTATTATGTTTTTGATGATGTTTAATTTATTCAATTGTAAAATTATTATGTAATCACACTCAATAATTTTTAATGATATTTTAATACATTCCCAATGCTTATTTGATGCTATTTGGATAATATTTGTTGACTTGAAAATAAAGTTCATTTATTTAATGGTGATATGCTCTTTTTATGCATGTTTTTTAGTATTTAATTTAATTTGATTTTGTAATCATTGTGATATTATTTGAAGGACATTACGTATTTTTTTAAAAATTAACTAAACTAAAAACTAAATTTTTATGCATTCAAAATTGATTTACTTTAACCATTTTGATTTATTAGTTTTTTATGTATCAAACAAAGTTTGCAAATAAGAAGTAACGACCATATACAAGTGAATGGATTAGTAGTTTTTTCCACTAACAAACATGGTTTTGGTGAGAAAGTGAAAACATAGAGCAAAAAGTAAAAAATGAAAAAAACACCATTGACAACATATACACTAAGGAACTAAGCAAAGAAAAACTAAAAGAAAATTTCTAAGTCAATGATGGTCCATCATACTAAGAGAAATGAGAGGAGCACAAGCAATGGATAAGAAATATTGTTCATGTCATGGTATATTTTGAATAAAAACCTTATTCTTGATACAAAATATAAGAGCCATTATTAATACCTTGACTAGAATAAATGTGAAACACATGTAAATTACATAATATCCATGTTTTATTAAACATAAATTTCTTTGCAAAAAAAATAAAAAATTGCTTAGTTTTGCATAATACTAAATTTTTAGAATGCATCAAGTAACATAAATAATAAAATTTAGATTTTTTTTAAAATAAATACTAATGTGATGGTATTAAAGGATACCTTATAAGTTGAATATGTTAAAGTGAAGAGAGCAATATGAAAATTAAAAATTCATCTATCAATGGCATATGTAAAATTTAAACTAAATAATTGAAAATAATTGTAAGAAATTTTAAGAAAAGTTTCGAAGATGATCAATGAGCTATTGATGATCATGGGAAACATTAATATATTATCAAAATCTGTAATAAAAATATTTCATTATTTCACACGAAGTGTTAGAGATTTTGTTTCTCATATGACATACAACTTAGAAAAAATAATAAAATTTCTATTCAACTTTTATACCCTTTTACTGTCCAAGAAAAAAAAATGTATGGATAATTATTACAAGAAATTAATGGTTTTGGTTCATCCAATGGTGGTTCAAATGTGCCTATTTTTTTTTACAGTTTTAAATGGTCACTTATTAGAAGAAGGGAATACAGGGACAACTTCAAAAGTTATACAAATATCAAATAAAGTGAACTTGAATTCAACTAGAGTACAATGGATGCTTGTCAATTCTTCATCCAATAATTTGTAACCAATTGTAACGATATTATTGTCTTGTTCTACACACTTTGTTGTTTTTCTTCTTGTCATTAAAAAAGGTTGGCACCATATTGGAAGAACATTGTCATCCAAAACTTTACTTTCTTCGTGTTGGTATAGTTGCTGCATATAATTATTTGAAGATTGAAGAACAATTAGAAAGATCATTAATAAGTAATGGAAATGATGTTTTTTTATTAAAAAATATATCATGAAATACATGTCTATTTAATAAAAGAAGCTATTCTTCATTTAATGTTATTTATAAATATCATTTTTCTAAACTAATTTTTAAATTTTCTTCATTATTATCATAACCAAACCTCAATTTCATGTTACTTAGGATTCCATTTGAATATCATTTTTATATTCAATTCAATTTTTTGATACACTTATATTATCATCATAATTATTATAAACTATGGTACAATTTCTTGTTTTTTGAAAATTTCTAGTATTTATCAACAATCTAGATTTACTAATGAAAACTTTTAATTCGTCCTAAAAAGTTATTATTCTTGAAATTTTTTATAACATCGGTTCATATTGCTATCAAAAGTTTTTAAAATATTATGATTACCCAACAAGTATAAAGTTCTTCCAAATGTAAATTTTGTCCATCTACATTTTTTTGATTATAAGTATTTTCAACTTTTCTAATCAACATATTGTCACACTATAATTTGTTGTAAGCAAGATGTATAAAACCTATATATAAAATGTTGGCAACAATAACATGACATATAAATAGTATTGAATTATTTTTGCATACCTTCAATCTCTTGATAATTGTTTCATAGAGATACTTAGCAAAGGCGATTGAAGCATACTTTCTTTTCTTTTCTATATTCAACTCATAGTTAATACTAATGTCATTTCTACCCATAATGATAAGAAAAAGTGATTTGGAGAGGCTTCAATTTCCATTGTCCAAGGCATTCTTTGTGCTTTCAAATAGATTAATTTGTTTATCTAGGTTCCAAAAATTTAACTACATCAAGAAATATGGAATAAATAAAAATGTTTTTCTTAGATATCATTTTTTTCAATATTAGTTTTATAATTTAAATGAATAGGAATTGAAATATTATATTTTCATTGTGATCCTTGTTTTTGGAAGGTTACCACATCCACTTAATGCATAAT
Organism: Sapria himalayana; assembly: GCA_029783825.1. NCBI lineage: Eukaryota > Viridiplantae > Streptophyta > Magnoliopsida > Malpighiales > Rafflesiaceae > Sapria > Sapria himalayana. Next base: position 2,128,597 of record JAREIK010002147.1, read on the forward strand.
TAGTTGTGTTGAAGTAATGCACCATTTCCATATTAAGGATGCTATAAAATTATGCAGTAAATGGTAATCCAACAAATTAAGCAAAAATAACAAAATATTAGTAATAAAATACATAAGAAATATATGATAGGTTTATATAATTGTTGCCTTTTATTTCTAAATATAAACAATTAGATAAATTAGAATTGTTGCTAAAATTTCTAAGATTGTAATTGGCATCATCAAAATTTACAGGTGTTCAGCATAACATTTTCAACATGAATGATTGAAAAGGTTATAAAAGTTAATATATAAATATTATGCTTACCATAGAAGTCAGCTATATTTCTTCCATTCATAACTCGAATACTAGCATGATCAAAATCCTACATAAAAGTGTTCTCATTAATGAATCACTCCAATAAGCCACTTATGTTAGTGGAAACCATTTGCAAGCAACCTCAAATTTTTTAATCTTCTCAAAAATTTCATATTTTAGTTTATGTTTGATAATTATATTTGAAGGTGTTTTCTTATAATAAATTTTTATGAATTGAAATAAACATATAAAATTAGGGATAAGAAAATTAAAATCAATGTACCATGATATCATCTTTAATGTTTCTTAACATTTTTTTCAATTCTACTAGTTGAACATTTCATGTAAATTAAAGGAAATAATTAGTTATAAAATATTTCTATTTGAAAACTTTTTAGGTGGAGTGATTGAATATGGAGAGAGAGAGAGGGGGGGGGGGAAAGGGGAGGGAGAGAGAGAGAGAGAGAGGAAGGGGAGGGAGGGAGAGAGAGAGAGAGAGGAAGGGGAGGGAGGGAGGGAGAGAGAGAGAGAGAGAGAGAGAGAGAAGAAGATAAAGAAAGAGGGGGTGGGAGAGATTTAGGCAAATAGAAGAGAGAGTGAGAATTGTGGGGGGGGGGGGGGGGGTGAGAGAGAGAGAGAAGTGATGAAGAAGAAATAAAGGAGTGATAAAGATAAATTATTTTGGAAATCAAAATTTAACTTAACATAATAAATGGTCTCTCTCTTACCAATGAAGCTATTTCTTCCATCCTTGTTCTATTTTCATCATACACCTGAGATTCTCTTAAAGGAAAGAGGGATGATATCCCAATCTCAACATCTCTCACATAAAAAGTATATAAGTTCCTTTTGGATTACATTAAAATAACAGCATCTTTAATATCATAGTGACCATTAATAATGAATTGTGCTAAGGCGTATGGTTAGAATTTAATGATAAATAGAAATATTAATAAATATTAAATTTTTTGATACATATTTATTAATGACTATTTAAGGTTGAATATAGAAATATAGCTAGATGTGACCAATATCATAAATAAAATTTTTTAATTGCAACCGATGCAAATTTAGTTTATCAATTTTTTGTGGTAATGTGATTTATAAAACAAGGAAGAACTCTATATATATATTGATCAAATGTTAAGTAAGATAAAATCTTTAAATTATCAAAAATATTACAATCATATAGATTTCATATATTTTCATATTACACTTGTTAAGAATTAGAGATATTTGAAATGTAATTTAGATATATAAATTAACTTCAAATAAGATTTTTATTAAAAGTCAAATAGATTTGCATTTACACATAATTTGATTTATATCGAATAATTTTATTTTATTCTATATAATATATACTTTACTTTATGTTAATTTGTATAATCATAAATGTAAATTTGAACATATAGTATTCCATTAAAACAGAGATAAAAATGATGAATATAAAAATATATTTTAATCTATTAGTCAAATAGATTCGCATTTTTATAATCATGAATATAAAAATGATTAAGAGATTTTCTATAAAGATTACACAATACAATAAATCAGAGACAGAGATGGGGGGGAGGGAGGAGAGTGAGAGTGAGAGTGAGGGAGGGAAAAAGAAAGAGGGGTGGAAAGCGAGAATATTAAAGTATCACATTAATATAATTTTTTTAGCTTATGTTAGGATCATGAATCACTTTTTATAGGGCTGCGAATTTGGAAAAATAGGAAAACTTCTAAAATATATGATTAATTAATTGGTATGAATGACATAAATTTTAAAAAGAACTTCCAAAAATTGATAATCATAAAAATTGAAAAATATTTTCATTTAAGATATGCAACAACTATAAAACTACTTAAATCATTTCCATGTATAAAAACAGAAATATCAAACAACTTTTCAAAAAAAATTTAAAATATTTCTTTAGGTAGATATCTTTATTTTTTTAATCTTTAATAGGGCATTAACTTTTGCTATAGTAATTATAGTTATTAGCATACAATTATTCATGTGGTTACATTTTGAATATCATTATGCTAAGATGTGTGAATCAAAATATATTGCCTAACACCAACATTATAAATAGTATTTTATAACATTTTTATTTTTTATTTGATAGCAAACCTTTTCAAAGATAATTATGAAAGCTTCATAAAATGATTGTATAGGATAATATCTTGAACTTTTGCAGACTTGTCCTTGAACAAAATGGAATGCTAGCAAAACCTTCCTATACAAAATTTCATTAAACAATAAAAATATAATTTTTATCCAAATTAAAGTTTATACTTAGAAAGAATATTAATATGTTACTGTTAAAAAAATTTTCATTTGTCCTCACATTGTTACTTAAATACATGTTTCTTGCCATTGTTTTTCAAATATAAATCCTTATTTATCCAATTACTCCATCAACTAATTACTTTTTAAATATTCTTTGTATCACTTATAATACATACAAAACAAAAATAGACCAATATTTACAAGCATGCTGAACCTAAATCTTGAATTGGTATAACATTATTGATAATATTTTAAAATTATTCATCAAGTATGCAACACTTTGGTGGAAATTTATTGTCCTTTTATTATTGTAATATAGTTTTGTCAAAAATTTCTCCATAATTTATAAATAGATATATCAAGGCTATATAAACTTCAAAAAAGAATGTATATATTTTAATTAATAAAACTAACAATTTAAAAAATTATATAAAATAAAATTTTAAAGAAAAATTAATTTTTTTATTATATAATTTTCAATATGGTGCCCATTTTTTATATAGATCCCAAGAGTTATAAAAGATGGATCAGGGGTTTTTATGATAAATCTAAAATTTAAAATTGTAATTGAAAACATATTATTTATGATTAAATGCAACTCTATAAAAATAATTTTTTAAAAATAATCTTGTTAATAATAAAAAATGATATAGCTAGACAAATCTTTCATGTCTGTCAAAGAAATAAAACACTTTGCCCAGTGGGTTTTGATGCATATTGAATACAAATAAAGCATTCAAAAAAAACCTTTGTGGTCCTTTAAACTTATACTTCTTTCTAATGCTTTTGAATATATTTCTTCCTTTTGAGGTACTTGATGAAAACTTTAACACTAGCTTCTAGGTCATAGTTTCCCAGTTACGAATTCAACTCTAAAGTAATGCATTATTCTATCTAATAAATATCTACAGAAACTTTCTCCACAAATTTAATGCTTCCATTTGTGACAACAATTATAGTAAACAATACATTCTTATTGTCGTGCATACCCACCAAATTTTGGGACATTCTTATACTTAAATATGTATAAATTATTTTAGATAAAGAACTCATGTACCTTAAAGTTATTTTTTGTCCTTTCCATTTGTTCCATTAAAATGTGAAATTCTGAATAGAAATTTGTACATAATTACATGTCATTGTAAAGATAATTCTATAAAAATAGAGCCTATTCTATAAAAATTATGCATAACAATTTTATCGTGTGCATTGAATTTTTATAGCTTTATTTACACTTTATATTTATCTTTTATATATTAGTTTAGAGTTTGTATAACAAATTCATTCTTATAGTTATATTCCTAGAAGTGTCGGCAGAATAATTTATGCAGAACAATTCTATACAATAGAGCAACCTAGACAAATCTAGAATTCTTACAAAATAGAAGAAACATAAAATTCTATCTAAGAGTTTATGTTTGCACAATATTATCTTGCTGACATGTCTAAACTAGATTCATACATGATGATGAGATCTAACACAAGTAGGGATTTAAGTCTATCAGCACAACATGCCTATCCTAGAATTCCTACAAAACAACTCAGGGTCTAACACAAGTAATATAATATTCATTACATAGAATCATGCTAAAACTATTTTAGAAAAAAATGAATAATTTTTATATTCTCTACATGAATTAGAACATAAGTAAATTGGTAGCTGCATAAACACTTACCAACCATATTCAAGTTCCCACCAACTTGCTCCTTTTAAGCCATGCACATAATTTATCTTTATTTATTCATAGTTTAATATCATGTTGAATATTTAATTGAATAGCTTTAGGGATTTTCAGAGCTTCAAAATGAGAGTAGCTAAAATTTAATAGCTTTTTGATCATTTTTCTATCTATAGTTTTCTAACTTATTCCTACAGAATCAAAGATAAAGATGTTAGTTTCTTTTATAGTATTTTTACAATCCATTTTTACCCTCATATCTATTATCATTTTTAGTAATCAGTAAGTTCTAGTATATGTATGTTGGCATAATTTAAGATATTCTTCTCTACTATTTATATGAAGTTTTGACTCATATAAATCTAGAACATTTTTCCATAATATATATAGAGAATAATTAAGGTTGATACAATAACTGTTACAAGATTGCAAGAAGCTAATTACATACTTAAGTATCTATGTATTGAATGTGTTGTACACTATTATTTTTTTTGCTATTAGTTAAATAGAAAACCTTTTTGGGACTAGCTTCTATAATGAAACAATCCCAATGACATTGCCTAATTATCCTTTCTTTATTGATTCCAAGATGGATTAACTAAAAACTCATAAGAAAGGGGTTTATTTCAAAATATCTTGATCCTTTACTTTTGAGTCAATCATAACTCGTACATAATATTTTTTATATAAGTGACCCTAAAATATGATACCATTATTTTTTATTCAAGTTACGATAATTTTATTAAATCTTTAACTTTTATATTAGTAAATTTCTAGTAGAATTTGTAGTTGGGGTGCTATTAATCAAAATAAAATGATATTTCCTATCCCAATAAGTCAACTTATTTTACCTTGTATCACTTATTATACCTTCAGTATATCCTTCTAGTTATTGAATCATTAGATTTTCAAATTATTAATCATAGATGTTTTTTTCTGTGTTATCTTTGAGTGAACAACTCTAAAAAAATTAAATTTTTATTGAGAGCTGCCACATGCATTTAATGGTGTATGTGGGTTAAATTCTCTAACCTTCTTAGACCCAATTCTTTCTATTCAGATGATAAACTAATATTTTCTCATCTTATTCAATACTTTTTTTACAAAAATTTATTTGACCCAAAAAAACTTTAGCAAATATATTTTTGGTTTGCTTAAACATTCCTTTTATAATTTTCATGATGGTACATACCATATCAATGTAAGTCTTACTCACCAAGATAACCATTTTAGAAACATTCCTCAATAGATATCATTACATTGTTCACAATTTCTAAAAATATTTATTTTTTTCTTCTTGGAAAAATGGATGATCATGTTATTTTATTGGGGTTAGGTGAAAATCACCTAGTCCACATCAGGAATCTCTTTGGGGATTTCTAAATTTTTTCCTATAAAAGGAGTTTTCCTATTCCTTTGAGATTAATTTCCCATGTATTTCTAATTTCTCATTTTCTTTTGAATATATTTTATTTCATGATGTAATTTATTACTTTAGTTTTGAATTTTTTATTTTTCAAATTATTACGGGTTTATTTTTATTTTATAACAGTGGTATCAGAGGAGATTAGTTAGTAACTTTTGTGGTTAATACATTTTAGAAAAATTCTGTCAAAAGGGCGATAAGAGTCTCAAGCTTTGTGGCTTTTAAAAGGGTAATTGTTCCCCTCCACTTACCTGGGAACTTTTTTAGTCTAATAACACAAATAGTTATTTTTATTCTCGGTTAATGTTTACTGTAAAAGTGAAACATAACAGCAAAATTTGAAATAGAAAAATTCAATGAAAATAATTTTTCATTGTGAAAAATGAAAATTAAGGAAATTTGAGGAAGGATAATTGCTTAGAACAATTGGAAAAAGGTTCACCGGAATTCCTGAAGACAAGTGGAATGAGGTGGATAGTAATGCAATAGCTGATCTGTATTTGGCACTTGCTGATAGAGTATTATCGTGTGTGATAGAAAAGAATATGGCAAAATAAATTTGAGATACTCTTGCAATGTTGTACGAGCAAAGTCACTTCACAACAAGATCTTCTTAAAAAGAAGACTTTACACTCTTTTAGTCTAATAACACAAATAATTTTCTCAAGCTTTGTGACTTTTAAAAGGGTAATTGTTCCCCTCCACTTACTTGGGAACTTTTTTAGTCTAATAACACAAATAATTATTTTTTTTCTCGGTTAAAGTTCACTGTAAAAGTGAAACATAACAGCAAAATTTGAAATAGAAAAATTCAATGAAAATAATTTTTCATTGTGAAAAATGAAAATTAAGGAAATTTAAGGAATGATAATTGCTTAGAACAATTGGAAAAAGGTTCACCGGAATTCCTGAAGACAAGTGGAATGAGATGGATAGTAATGCAGTAGCTGATCTATATTTGGCACTTGCTGATGGAGTATTATCGTGTGTGACAGAAAAGAATATGGCAAAAGAAATTTGAGATACTCTTACAATGTTGTACGAGCAAAGTCACTTCACAACAAGATCTTCTTAAAAAGAAGACTTTACACTCTGCGAATGATGGAATCCATTACGATAACTGATCATATCAACACTCTGAATATTTTATTTTCATAACTTACTATGTTGGGTCATAAAATAGAAGAAGTTGAAAGTGCTGAGATTTTACTTCAGAGTTTACCTGATTCGTATGATCAACTCCTCATTAATTTAACGAATAGTGTATTGACTGATAGTTTAATTTTTAATAATATTGCCTCTACCATCTTAGAAAAAAGAAATAGATGGAAAAATAAAGAGGATAGATATGTAAATGCACAATATATAGATGCTTTGATGATGATACGAGGGAGATCAATGGAGTGCGGTGCCAGTGGGAGTCAGAATTATGGAAGATCAAAATCTAGAAATAAGAAAAATATTAAATGTTATAACTGTGATAAGAAAGGAAACTTAAAAAGAGATTGTTGGTTAAAGAAAAGAAATATGGATGATGAGTTATCTAAGACACAAGGAAATGTTGCAAGCATCAATGATGAAGATAATATTTTATACAGTAAGGTAACAATAATGGTTGAAAGTAAAAAATAGTTTAGTGATGTATGGTTGCTAGACTCGAGAGCATCATGACATATGACATATCAGAGAGATAGGTTTCACAAATATGAACCAACTTCAAGTGGGTCATGCACAAGGGTGATGATCATACTTTGAAAATTGTTGGTATGGGTACTATCAAAATTAAAATGTTTAATGGTATGTTTCGTACCATTCAAGAGGTACGACATGTGATTGACTTGAATAAAAGTCTATTGTCTCTGAGACAAATAGATAGTCTTGGATGCAAAACTCATATTAAAAATGAGATGATAAAGATTGTGAGAGGTTCACTTGTGGTAATAAATGGAGAAAAGATCATGACAAATTTATTCATGCTTAAAGGATAAATAGTATAGGAAGCAGATGCATGTGTTGCATCAATTACTAAAGAAGAAGAATCAATGATGATATGGCATCTCTAACTATGCCACATGTCAGAACAAGATTTGAAGATTCTCTCTAATAAAAAGTTACTTCCGTGGCTCAAAATGGTAAATTTACCTTTTTGTGAGTATTGTGTTACTAGTAAGCAAAATAAATTGACATTTAAAAGATCAAATATAAGAAGTAAAAATACTCTAGACTTGATATATTCTAATGTATGGGAATCACCTGAAATATTTTATGGAGGAGCAAAATATTTTATTTCCTTCATTGATGATTATTCAAGGAGATGTTGGGTATACCCAATCATGAAAAAGTCAGATGTGGTTTTAACGTTTAAAGACTTCAAAGCATGGGTGGAACTTGAATTTGGGAAATGAATTAACTATTTGTGGATAGATGATGGAAGTTAGTATACAGTTGGTGAATTTCTTGTTTTTTATAAGCTAGAAGGTATCAAACGATAATTCACAATCACATACACGCCATAACAAAAAGGAGTAGCAGAACAATTGAATAGAATTCTTGCAGAAAGAATGAGAATAATGTTAAGGACTGCAAGACTACCCAATTCTTTTTGGGCCGAAGCACCAAAAATAGCATGCTATGTGATAAATCGATCTCTATCAACATCGATTGATTTGAAGACACCGATAGAGATGTGGATGGGTAAGCCAGTAGATTACTTTACTTTACATTATTTTGGATGTCCTGCATATGTGATGTATAACACCCAATAAAGAACAAAATTGGATCCAAAATCTAGAAAATGAATATTATTAGAGTATGCCGAAGGAGTGAAGGGGTATCACCTGTGAAAACCCATTGACCACAAGGTAATTATCAGCAGAGATATAATTTTTAAAGAAAGAATTGAAGATTATAACACATTAACAAAAGTTTCAAAAACTACTATTGTGCATGTAGAAAATGATCAGATACAAGATGTTCCAAAATCAATGGAGAAAGAACTAGAGTATGAAACACAATAACAAGTCATGTCTGATGCTCAAAAAGTTAGTTGACCAACTCGTAATAAAAGACCATCAGCTTGGCACTCAGAGAATGTTATGGAGAGCAACATTTCATATTGTCTCTTAACAGAAGATGGAGAACCTTCAATATTTCAAGAAACTTCAGATAGTTCAGATGCATATCCGTGGATGACAGTAATAGTGGAAGAAATTTATATGTTCTAGCCAGAATGATTAGTTGAAATTGGTAAGGAGAACTTGGTTTGTAAGTTGAACAAATCTCTATACGGTTTGAAACAAGCACCGATGTGTTGGTATATAAAATATGATTCCTTCATCATGAGCCTTGGGTATAATAGAGTCAATTTAGACTATTGTGCATACTACAAAAGGTTTGAAGAAAATGATTCCATCATTTTACTATTATATGTAGATGACATGTTGGTAGCAGACCCAAACAAATGTCAAATCTAAGAATTGAAGGCACAGTTGGCTAGGGAATTTGATGTGAATGACTTGGGACTAGCAAATAAGATTCTAGTGATGTAGATTTAATGAGATAGAAATAATAAGAAGATTTGGCTTTCTCAATAAAATTATTTTAATAAGATCTTTCGGCATTTCAAAATGCAAGATAGTAAGCCAATTTTTACCTATCTTTCTGTTAATTTAAAATTATCTTCAAGCATGTGTCCTAGCTCAGAAGAAGAGAGGAGGAAGATTTCTCGAGCACCGTATGCATCAGCAGTGGGAAGTTTAATATTTACATTGATTTGTATAATACCAATATTGCACAAGCAGTGGGTGTGATTAGTCGATTCATGGCAAATCCTGGCTTAGAACAATGGAGTACTGTGAAAAGGATTTTAAGATATCTGAAAGGAACCTCAAATACTACAATATGCTATGGAAGTTTAGATCTTATTATCAAAGATTATGTTGATGCATACTATGCTAGAAATATTGATAATAACATGTCTACAACAAGTTATGTTTGTATAATTACTTGAAGAGTTGTAAGATGGGTTTCAAAATTGCAGTCTATTGTATCTACTTCTATGACAAAAGTAGAATATGTTGCAGCTACACAAGCTAGTAAAGAGGTAATCTGGTTGAAAATACTATTGAAAGAGCTTGGATACAAACAAAATAATGTGACTTTATTTTGTGATAGTCAAAGTGCTCTATACTTAGCAAGAAATCTAGTATTTCACTCAAAGGCAAAACACATCAAGGTACAATATCATTTTGTATGAGAGAAAGTAGAAGAAGTAAGTTTGGATATGCAAAAGATTCATATTGAAGAAAACATATCGGATGTTTTGACCAAACCAATCAACACTGACAAGTTTGAATGGTGTAGAACTTCATGTGGCTTAACAAGAATAGAAGCAAGTATTGAAAAAATAAAGAAAGTGATTTTCAAGTTGAAGAATGTTATTTTATTGGGGTTAGGTGAAAACCACCTAGCCCACATTAGAAATCTCTTTGGGGATTTTCAATTTTTTTTCTATAAAAGGAGTTTTCCTATTCATTTGAGATTCATTTCCCATGTATTTCCAATTTCTCATTTTCTTTTGAATGTATTTTATTTAATGATGTAATCTATTACTTTAGTTTTGAATTTTCTATTTTTCAAATTATTGCAAGTTTAGTTTTATTTTATAACAGATCATAACATACAATTTAAAAATTTCATAATAGTACAAATATAAGAAGTTGTCTTATCAAAAAAGAATAATATCATTTGTTGAGGACAAATGAGAAAATGTATTATAATTTCTCATTACTCTATACATGTATACTAGGTGAATCCACATGTTATTGTTTAGAATCTTGTTTGAAGACATTTTAAGCAATGAGGAAAAGACTATATGATATTGCTATGCAATCCAATTTCCATGATGGAAATTGAAAATATTATTTTAAGGATTAGAATATATATAATTCATCATTATAAGTCTTCCATGCTGAGATACCTATTCTATCATTCATCAGTCAATGGATATCATTAAATTTTCAACAACATACTAAAAGTATTTATTTGTTTTTTTCTCAGATAAATAGGGCATCCCAAAAATGAACAAGCCACTATAATATCATCCATTCTAATTCTATTTTTTCTTCTCTTGTGTCTTGACATATACCTACCATTATAATTCTAGTATTTTTTTTATTAACATGTTATGAATCCACCTTTGCTATTCAAAATTTTTATAATAGTCTGAACAAAGTTACTTCTCTCATTACAAATGTCAATAATATCATCCACAAAGGAAAACTGAGATAATATATTTTAATTCCTCACTACTCTATGCATGTTTATAGGTTAATCTCAATATCCTTGTTACATTCCCACTTTAAACCTGTAAGGCAATGAAGAAAATGTCTAAGGGAAGAGGGTCTTCTCGATTAAGTACTCTTGTTTATTTAAAATAATTTGCATTGTCTACCTATAAAAAGCCATAGAAATGTCACTTTTTAATGTCATATTTTTCTATGATCTTCTTTGTCAATTTTTCTATTATATCTCGTGTTAATAGAATATTATGTACTATGAATATTTTCTTAATAAAAATGATATGTTCCTTGGATATAATTAGTAGAGGAACTTTGGCATCTATTTTTGCTGAAAATTTGAAATTTATCTTATTAATTATTATGTAAAGAGTTAATCATAAAAATGTTTCTTTCTTGTAGGTGTATAAATTTTGGGATGGGTATAATATTGTGTTAGACTAGCTCACATTGATCATATCCACCAAGAAAAAACTTAAAATATTATTGTAGACATTGTCTTCTGCACTATCTAGTTCTATGGTCAAATTTGTACTAATGTCAAAAAAATATTTTTTATTTCATCCATTTCAGGCCTTTTTGAAAAATACTCATTTTTGCTTTCTATAACTATTTTAATATAATTTGAGAATTAAGGTCATCAATGTCCATCACTTCACCTCGTAATATATTTTTAAAGTTATTTAGCACATGTTGCCTTAGATGTTCATTTAATATTAATTTTCAATTCTCATCGTTCAATATATGAAGGCTCATTTTTTTGTTATATGTTTAGTGTATTATTGAAAAATATTTATATTTTTGTCACACTCTTCTAATGATTTGACACTATCATTCTATAGGAAATATATTTATTGTATTATGAGTTGTTTTATCAATTTTTCATTAGGAGTGTGGTAGTCTTATTTTATTTATTTAGATGGATCACTTTCAAAACCTTTCACTAACTCTAACACTTGTTTTTTTTTCTTATCTAAGTGTTTAGAAATATATCTCACATAGCCCTTTTTATTCTATTTTTAATAGTAGTTCTTTAAGTATAATCAACTTACTAGATTGGATTTTCATTAGATTTTCATTGATGAGATCATTCCAAGACTTCTCCACAATTTCTTTGAAAGTGCTAATAAAATTCCATGTGTTTTGTAACCTAAAAGCTATCAACAATTCTTTTAGAAGTACACTTCAAATTACTTGAAAGATTTTGTTTTTGATATCCAATGCTGAGTTCATATCATTACTTCTCCACAACTTATTTGAAAGAGCTAAAAGAAAGCCAAATTTTTTAATACCTAAAAGGTCTTAGTTTTTTTTTTGGAACTTCACTTTATAGAATAAAAGGTCATGATCAAAATTAGCTTTATTACTTGCTGATTTATACCCTTCCCATTTCATTTCATCTACTTGTATTACTATATTAAAATATTTATCAATAAATATAGATCAAATGAACATAGACTAGTTATTGCTTCCCAAATTTATTTTCATTTGTTTTTTTTATACTTTCTATATAGCCATCTCAAATTAATCCATTGTCAAGAAGTCAAAAATTACCGAGCGATATTAAATTTAGTCCATATTTATCATTTGATGTTCAAATTATTGAATATTCTTTAGTATTTTAATATTTTTTGAAGATGTGTAAGTATCAGAATGAGACATAAATGAAATGGGTTTCACAAATTAGTAGTTTTTGTGAATTTTATTGAATAGTCAAAAAATTGATAAGTTTTTGGAAACTTTTGGCTAATTGTTATATTATGGAGTTTCAAATAAACTATGAAAATATAATAAAATACTATTTATAATGTTGCTTGTTAGCCATTATATTTTGATTCACACAACATATCATAATGATATTCATAATGTAAAACCACATGAATAACTATTTGCCGATAACCTTAATTACTATAGCAAAAGTTAATGCCATATTTAAGATTAAAAAAAATAAAGATATCTCATTAAGAAATATATTCAATTTTTTTGAAAAGTTGTTTGAGATTTCTATTTTTATACATAGAAATGATTTTGGTAGTTTTATAGTGGTGGCATATCTTAATTGAAATATTTTTCAATTTTTATGATTAGCTATTTTTGGAAGTTCTTTTAAAATTTATGTCATTCATACCAATTAATTAATCATATATTTTAAAAATTTTCCTATTTTTCCAATTACACAACCCTATAAAAAGTGATTCATGATTCTAACATAAGCTATAAGAAATTTATATTAGTGTGATATTTTTATATTTTCACTTTCCCCAACCCCTCTTTCTTTCTCCCACACTCTCACTCTACTCCCCCCCCCCCCCCCCCCCCCCCCCCCCCCCCATCTTTATCTCTAATTTAATGTATTGTGTAATCTTTATAGAAAATCTCATAATCATTTTTATATTCATGATTATAAAAATGCGAATCTATTTAACTAATAGATTAAAATATATTTTTATATTCATCATTTTTATCTCTGATTTAATGGAATAATATATGTTTAATTTTTACATTTATGATTATACAAATTAACATAAAGTAAAGTATATATTATATCGAATAAAATAAAATTATCGATATAAGATAAATTAAGTGTAAATGCAAATCTATTTGACTATTAACTAAAAATCTTATTTGAAGTTAATTTAAATATCTAAATTACATTTCAAATATCTCTAATTCTTAACAAGTGTAATATGAAAATATTTCAAATCTATATGATGGTAATATTTTTTTATTTTTAAAAGATTTTATCTGCTTGAAATTTGATCAATATATATTTGCTAGAGTTCTCTCTTATTTTAGAATTACATTACCACATAAAATTGATAAACTAAACTTGCAATGGTTGCAATTAAAAAATTGTACTTATTATATTGGATACATCTACCTATATTTCTATATTCAACCTTATATAGCCACTAATAAAATGTAACAAAAAATTTAATATTTATTAACATTTAGCACAATTCATTATTAATGGTCACTATGATATGGTAAAGATACTATTATTTAATGTAATCCAAACGGAACCTATATACTTTTTATGTGAGAGATGTTGAGATTGGGTTATCATCTCTCTTTTTTTTAAGAGAATCTCAGGTGTATGATGGAAAATAGAACAAGGATGGAAGAAATAGCTTCATTGGTAAAAGTAAATTTCATATGTTAAGTTAAATTTTGATTTCCAAAATAATTTCTTTTTTATTACTCCTCTATTTCTTCTTTATCACTTCTCTCTCCCCCCTCCTTCATTCTCTCTCTCTCTCTCTCTCTCCCTCTCTCTCTCTCTCTCCCTCTCTCTCCTATATCCCTAAATCTCTCTCTCTTTCTCTCTCTCCCTCTCCCTCCCTCCCTCCCTCTCTCTTTCTCTCTCTCCCTCTCCCTCCCTCCCTCTCTCTCTCTCTCTTCCTCTCTCCCTCTCTCCCTCTCTCTCTCTTCCTCTCTGCCTCTCCCTCACTCTCTCCACGTTCAATCACTTATCCTTAAATGTTTTCAGATAGAAATATTTTCTAACTAATTATTTCTTTTAATTTACATGAAAAGTTCAACTGGTAGAATTGAAAAATATGCTAAAAAACATTAAGATGGTATAATGGTATGAATAAATATGTACATTGATTTTAATTTTCTTATCCCAAATTTTATATGTTTTTTCATTTCCTAATAATGTTTTGTTAGACAACACCTTCAAATATAATTCTCAACAACAAACTAAAATATGAAATTTTTTGAGATTATTAAAAAATTTGAGGCTACTTGAAAATGGGTTCCATGAACATAAGTGGCATGTTGGAGTTAATCATTAATGAGAACTTTTTTATGCCATATTTTGATCATGCTAGTAGTTGAGCTACGAATGGAAGAACTATAGCTGACTTCTTTGGTAAGCATAATATTTAGATACTAACTTTTTAAGCTGATCACATGTAAATTTTAATGATGTCATTTACAATCTCATAAATTTTAGCAACAATTCTAATTCATCTAACTGTTTATATTTAGAAATAAAAGGCAACAATTAATTAAACCTATCATATATTTCTTATGTATTTTATTCCTAATATTTTGTTATTTTTGCTCAATTTGTTGGATTACCATTTACTGCATAATTTTATAGCATCATTAATAAGGAAACGGTGCATAACTTCAACAAAACTAATTATGCATTAAGTGGATGTGGTAACCTTCCAAAAACAAGGATCACAATGAAAATATGATATTTCAATTCCTATTCATTTAAATTATAAAACTACATAAATCTTGAAAAAAATGATATCTAAGAAAAACATTTTTATCTATTCCATATTTCTTGATCAAGTTAAATTGTTGGAACCTAGATAAACAAATTAATCTATTTGAAAGCACAAAGAATGCCTTGGACAATGAAAATTGAAGCCTCTCCAAATCACGTTTACACATCATTATGGGTAGCAGTGACATTCGTATTAACTATGAGTTGAATATAGAAAAGAAAAGAAAGTATACTCCAATTGCCTTTGCTAAGTATCTCTATGAAGGAATTATCAAGAGATTGAATGTATGCAAAATAATTCAATACTATTTATATGTCATGTTATCGTTGCCAACATTTTATATATAGGTTTTATACATCTTGCTTACAACAAATTCTAGTCTGACACATCTGTTGATTAGAAAAGTTGAAAATACTTATAAGCAAAAAAATGTATATAGACAAAAGTTACATTTGGATGAACTTTAGACTTGTTGGGCAATCAAAATATTTTAAAAACATTTGATAGCAATACAAATCTATATTTTAAAAAATTTCAAGAATAATAATTTTTTAGGAAGAATTAAAAGTTTTATTTATGAAAGTGTAGATTATTGATAAATACTAGAAATTTTCAAAAAACAAGAAAGTTTAGCATAGTTTATAATAATTATGATGATAATATAAGTGTATCAAAACATTGAATTGAATATAAAAATGATATTCAAATGGAATCTTATGTAACTTAAAATTGAGGTATGGTTATGATAATAATGAAAAAGATTAAAAAAATAGTTGAGAAAAATAATATTTTTTAAATAGACTAAATGAAGAATAGCATCTTTTATTAAATAGACATGGGTTTCATTATATATTTTTTAATAAAAAAACATCATTTCCATTACTTATTAATGATCTTTCTAATTGTTTTTCAATCTTCAAATAATTATATGTAGGGACTATACCAACATGAAGAAAGTAAGGTTTTGGATGACAATGTTATTCCAATAGGGCGGCAACCTTTTTTAATTGCAAGAAGAAGAAAAACAACAGGGTGTGTAGAACAAGACAATAATATCGTTTCAATTTGTTACAAATTATTGGATTAAGAATTGACAAGCATCCAATCTACTCTAGTTGAATTTACATTCACTTTATTTGATATTTGTATAACTTTTGAAGTTGTCACTACATCCCCTTCTTCTAGTAAGTGACCATTTTAAACTGAAAAAAATTAGGCACATTTAAACCACAATTGGATGAACCAAAAATTATGATTTGTTGTAATAATTATCCATACATTTCTCTTTTCTTGGATAGGAAAATGGTATACAAATTGGAAACCAATTTTATTATTTATTTCTAAGTTGTATGTCATATAAGAAACAAAATCTCTAACATGTAATTTGAAATAATCAAATATTTTCACTTTATATTTTGATAATATATTAATGTCTCCTACGATCATCCATAGCTCATTGATCATCTTCGAAACATTTCTTAAAATTTCTTACAATTCTTTTCAATTATTTAGTTTACATTTTACATATGCCATTGATAGATGAATTTTTAATTTTCATATTGCTCTCATCACTTTAAAATGTTCAACATATATGGTATCCTCTAATACCATCACATTAGTATTTTATATTGAAAAAAATCTAAATTTTATTATTTATGTTAATTGATGCATTCTAAAAATTTAGTATTATCCAAAACTATTCAATTTTTTATTTTTTTCCAAATAATTTTATGTTTACTAAAACATGGATATTATGTAATTTACATGTGTTTCACTTTTATTCTAGTCAAGGTATTAATAATGTCTCTTATATTTTGTATCAAGATAATGGTTTTTATTCAAAATACACCATGACAATGAACAATATTTCTGATCCATTACTCATGCTTTTCTCATTTCTCTTCGTATGATATACCATCATTGACTTATAAATTTTCTTAGTTTTTCTTTGCTTAGTTCCTTAGTGTATATGTTGTCAATTGTGTTTTTTTTTTCTTTTTTATTTTTTTCTCTATTTTTTCAATTTCTCAGCAAAACCATGTCTATTATTAAAAAAAACTACTTATCCATTCACTTTTATATGGTGGTTACTTCATATTTGCCAACTCTGTTCAATACATAAAAAGCACATATATCGAAGTGGTAAAAGTCAATCAATTTTGAATGCATAAAAATTTAGTTTTTAGTTTACTTAATTTTTTGATAAAATAATTATTGTCCTTCAAATAATATCACAATGAATACAAAATCAAATTAAATTAAATAGTAAAAACATGCTTAACAAGAGTATATCACCATAAATTAATGATCCTTATTTCCAAATCAACAAATAGTATCCAATTAGCATCAAATAAGCATTGAGAATCTATTAAAATATCATCAAAAATTATTGAGTGTGATTACATAATGCACAAATTTCATATAACTTAAGTATTAAATATTATTGAAGTTTGTATAATAATTTTTATAATTTAAAAAATTAAACATCATCAATAACATAATGCACTCAAACAAAATTCGAGATTAATGGAATCATTAAAAACTAATTGAAAAGGATATAAAAATATGGTTTATTTCATACTAAGTAATAAAAATATTATAACTATTATATAAAATATTTTTAACTTAAGTACTAAAATTCATATTAGATCTTTTTTATCTCATGCAAGTAATCATTACATTCATAACCAAATAGATTTCTTTTTGCCTTTGGAGTGGCATAACTTTTGTCAAAAAAAAAAAACAATAACTTGGTATTCCAATTAACAAACAAAAATGAATGCTCTAACCCTAAGAACATGAGTTTGATCTCCAGGGATGTTATGTTTTCCTAGAGTGATTGCCAGATCACCTATGTTGTGGTTAGGATGAGAGTTCTACCTCCTTCGAAACCCATATTTGAGACAACGGTGGCAAAATATGTATGATTAAATACAAAGAGTATAGAGGCATAATTTTTTATTAAATAATAGGATCATGAAAGTTCAGAGAGTAAATGATGGCACTTTTCTCCAAGATCTTTAGTGCTTCTACTAAAAAAGGTTCACGCAACAATGCACCACTAGATTCAATTGTGATTAAAAAAAAATAACCACAAAGAATCATCTACCAAATTTATATTTGTTGAACAAAATAAAGGATCTTCAGAAAACAAGAGTGAGATAGGACGAGATAAATAGTGCGTGAGTGATATGGCTTTTATATGAAATGGTATCTAACAAGCCATATATATATATATATATAACAATGTGTATTCCTAACACTATGGAGGTGTTTTTTGCATATAGCAATGTGACCCCTAAGACTAGTTGTTTCATATTTTATATGATGAGTAGCAAAATACCTTGTCATAATAATTACATCGAGCTTTGGCAACACCATTCTGATCTATAAATTTGGTGAAATAATATCATACAATGAATCTTTGCTACATTGCTTTTCTCTTTAATGTCCTACCACCATCTGTTGTGCTTTCTGAAGCCACACTTGTAATTGTTAGATTATTTGAACTAATATCTTCAATATTAGTAATTTGGGGTCCGATTTGTGTTGACAATGATATCTACATCTAAATCTAATGAAACTGGATAAATAATAGAAATGAATTTGTCACTACAACAACAACAACAACAACATATTTACAAAATATAAACTTCAAACATATTACAAAGCGAAAGAAGAGAGACGTGAAGATTCTTCTTGGGCCTTAGGACAAACATGCCATACCCACCAAAATATATTGGATAATAAAGAGTTACTCATGCATTTAAATTCCTATGCATAGTTTCACACACTATTAAACTAAACTAAAATTATGTATTATGCCAAGGAACTAAATTTCTAAAATATAGAGCTTTAGAAAAGAGAAATTATGGAAATAATTACATAAACCTTACCTAGTATTTTGGGTGGAATGAGATATTTTTATGTCTTATCCTTTTGGTTTATTATTCTTCAAACTGGTTGAAATTTGGAAATAATTTTGATAGGATTTTGCAACTCAATACTTCAATAAAGGTTTGTACTAATATCTTTGACATTCAAAAATCAACATATTTAAAACATTCAACTACAACATTTTTAAAAACTTAAAACTTCAATTTAAACAATTCACTAAGAAAATACAAAGAAAGGAGAGTGAGGGGCAGGGGCGAGGGGCAGCACTGTAATAGGCAATAAGTGGCTTTCAGACTTTGTGCTTTGGTGAGGACTAATGGCGAGGAGATGCCAAGATGGTGACTAGAAAGGGCGAGAATCCAGAGGAGAGGTTAAGGATGAGGGGTGACTGCTTACATGTGAGGAGTGAGGCTGTATCACAACATCGAATGACCTCGATTCCTTGACCTTGCCGCACGATTGCATGAGCATAGGGTTGTGGATGGGGGCATGGTAGGAAAAAAAATATTATAAAGTATAAATGATGGTCACGGATGCACCCTAGTCAAGGGTCAATACAAGCATACACGGGCATTGACCGACGGACGCACAACATGGTTTATAATTTTTTATTAAATACATTAATTCTGGTTTTCGGTTGAAACAAGTTGAATTTTTTGTTTCAACCAAAAAAAATAACGAAAACTAGTATAAATTCAGTTTGGTTTTTTTGCAAAAAAAATTATCAAAAAACCAAATTGAACCATTCATTTTTATTTTGGGTTCAGTTTGGTTTTTTGGTTTAAACTAAAATCTGATCACCCCTAATCTTGAGCTTTCAATGTAAATTATTTTCAAATATAATTAACATTCATTATATTTCATACCATAACAAAATTATAATTAGATTCAGTCATTTATTCAAAATATTTTATGACTTTTATTACTTAATACTAATTAAACTCTCCATATTAAGATTATACATACCCATTGATTGAATCAAGTCACTAATAATCTAATTCAATCAATCTAATTATTTTCTTGATACTTTTCAATTAACTTATTTAAATTATCAATTAAAATCTACATATAAGCCTTGATAATATGAAAACTTATAAGCTTTGTAAATGGGATATCATCAATCCTTTTGATATAATATAGATTCCATCAACAATAGATATTGATCATATACATGATAAAATTATTTAATTCATAATATTCTCAAATCTATTTCTAGACCCTACTTTTTATGAATTAAAACAAATATTAATAAGCTTGTGTAAATTATAACTACTTCAAGAATAAGAGTAAATAATGTTAATAATAACTATGATATATTTTATTTTATAAGTCAATACAAAATTATTATATCATGTTGGTCTCCTTTAATATACTCAAGTGTACTAGCAGTCTAGCACTAGAAGTTAGAACTTCACCATTATCTAGAGTTTTAATAGACCTAGGGAAATCTAGTGTTACAATCTTATTGATTGGTTATCTAGTTCTGTCTAATTATGAGCAACAAACTTATATTATATATTAATATTCAAGTTTCAAGCATCAAATGCATCAATCCACATAGGCATAAACTCAAAGTTCAAAGTAATATCACAAATAAAAATTAAACAAACACAATTATAATGTAAATAAATAAATCAAAATAAAATATCAGACACAAGTGTCGCAAACTTGTAATCGTCAACCATCTACATCATCGATCTTTATATCATCTTCAATATTAATATCACATGAAACATCATCAACAATTAATTCCTTTGCTTTAACTGTAGTCCCAACTCAATCCTGGATATCCAAGCTCGAATCCTCCCAATCATTCATACATGCTAAAGCCTCACCAATATCTGGACGTAATCTCAATATATTATCCAAAATCACATTCACTGCAATAGAAAAAGTAGACTTCGATGTTATGCTTGACACCGGAGGAGTCAGTAGATCTCGTGGCATCTTAGATAGCATGGGAAAGGTGGACTCATTATTTCTACCACTATAATATATCAAGATTCTTAGTATTAGATTGTAATAAAATTGAGTAGTAATCTAAAGCTAAGTACTGAGACAGCTCATTCCTATTCGATAGTCCACCCGTCATTTCTCACTCACTAAATGAATGGAAAAGTCATCATCTTTGAATATGGTATTTATGTCTGTACTCAGAGTCTCACTACTACTACCACCATACCTAGTATCGTAGTATGTAAAAAGCTCTGCCAACTTCTCGTGAATGAACCCTTCAGGTGGGTCTTCCAGGTTCATGCACGAGGAAATATAAGTCAAAATATTCTCTACTACTTCCACCTTAATCCTAGGGTCCATGCAGGCAATCAGACAATAAAGAGATGGAATGGTGGACTAATATGTTAAGTACCTAGTTTCTATCTCTACAATTATATCGCTTACTATCAGGTCATCTCTATACTTCCTAAATATGCTACTAATGTTGCATATGCACCATTCCATCTCTTAAGCACCAAATGTAAGTTCCCTTCCTTTATATATATATATATATAAGTCTTTTTTTAATGGTTTCCAACTATTTCACATTAGGCTAAATAATTTAAATATTTATACTTGGTCTATGTGGGGTTTTTTTTTTGAATTTTCTAATAACTCTATGTATTCTTAATAATTCCAAGAAAGTCCACACTCACATTTTCTTTAAAAAATCTCTTAATTCAGGTTATTGTTACGCATGATTTTTAATTTTTATTTCTGACATGTTTTTCACTTATTTTATTTTTCTTTACTTTGGGGTGTTACACATATTATCGCTACTTGTTGCATATCTAGTATACAAAGATATTAAATGAGCTAAACCATTCTTGTTAACTGGCCTTGAGTACCAAACCTCACAAGTATGGTGATATATTTTTACTCACTATGATTTCTCACTCTCATTGATTTCCTCATTTTTTGGACATATAGAGATGAGAATCTAGGCATCTTCTTGATTCACTTGGATTCCGTGTGTGTAACATGTAATGAACTTATTATTATAATTTTTGATGATTATAAGTCCAAACTTGTAGAAGGCTCCATGGTGGTTTATTGGGTTAATAATTTGGTTTTAAATTTTTGTTTATGATAGAGAATTTGTTTTATTATGTTGATGGGACCATTTAGGTCATATTTGTTTGTGGAGACCATGAAAGTCAATAGGATTTAATATTATCTTATTTTGTTATTGTTGAATAAGATGATATGACCAAAAAGTCAAATTATAAACATTAAATATGAATATCAAAAACCTAACATAGGTTATAGAATGAGTAGGTCATGTCAAATTTTAGGTGGAATTATAGAACTTAGGCTTGCTATGGGTTTTGGTGGCCTTAAGCGTACCCATTCCTTAGCACCAGTCTAATACTATAAAAGTGGGTTGTGAAACTTGCCTTTTCATTGTCATCATTATCTTTTATTTATACTTAACAATTATTCTTTAGATTTTGGATAAAATTATATTGTTGAAATAACATCATATAAGAGTTTTTATAAATGAAAATTACTCAATATTTTTTACTATATGAAAATATACATCAAATATATATTTTAAGAACAAAAATGAATTCTTTTGGGATTTATCAAATATGTCTTTCATTCACTTTATTTTTTCTATCGAATTTATATTTTGGTAAAAAAAAAAGAGTTTTTATTATTATGATGACCCTCACTTTTAGCTAAGGGGTAACTTATTAGATGCATCTTTTTATGTTATATTGTAATGCTTAAAATTAAGAAATGGAAACATATATATATTTTTTAGTTGGTTATGAATACATATAAACCTACATGAAATCTTTGGAAGATTTGAATGTAGATCAGCTTCTAGTGGCATAGACTCATAAAAGAGTGCTTTGTGCTTAATTTAGAACAAAGTGCCTTGCTCTGTTGATTTCACTAGCATGCAATATTCTTTTCTTTTCAAGTTATATAAACTTAGCAATTTGTTAGATATATAAAACTACATGATTAGTTTTTATGCTTATTACTTTAAAAATTAATATAAAATAAATGTCTATCATATATATATATATATATATATAATACTACATGATTTGATTCAAAAGTTTTAATAAGCTTATTAGACACTTGAATTTACTTATGGGCACAAAGCTTCAAAATCTTGCTAATTTATGAACTATTTATTCAACTTATTTCTTCAATATCTCATATTTGTAATTTGTATAGAAGGTAAATAATTAGTATATATGTATCACAAATCTAAAGCATATAAATAACTATTATATATGTATTTTAATGGTATTTTATTAGCACCTTATTTTTAATAGCATTCATTTTTTTATGATTTTTAAAGCTTCCTAAAATTTTTATATAATAATAAAATGAGAGAGAGAGAGAGAGAGAGAATAGAAAAAAAGTGATTCTAAATAAAATATAGGTGGCTTTGTCCAGAACCTTGAATCAATTTTGTGACATAGGATTAGAAAATTTACAAAATTAGAAATTTTTAGGAAAATTAATATATAATAAAATGTGACAAAATGTAAAACATATAAAAATTATAAAGAATCTTGATTATAAAGATTATAAATATATCAATATGAATGGTGTTGTATATAAGAAATACTCCAATATGTTTCATCTCATAAATCAATAACATCAAAAAGTTTTTAATGAAAAATCAAATAAAATATATTTTTTGAGCCACATAACTCATTTGTTCATAACTTATTTTTCTTATTTAATGGTAATTTTCTTGTATTTTATTTTTTGATTTTATTAAGAATAAAATTTTGCAATTGCCTTTTTATTTTTAATATATTTATTATCATATTTATCTCACAAATATATCCCAAATCAAAAGCTTGTCCAAGATTAGTATCAAAATATATTCAATACATTTTCTTTTTTTTTGATCAAAAAGTTTTCTTATTAAATTATGATAATTTCATAAAATGATTATAGAAAATAACAACTTGAACTTGTATTGACTAGAAGTAGAACTTGCACTACTAAAAAAATGTTGTTCAAAAATATTATTTATGACCTAATGCAATGGAGGCAGATTCTTAGTGTACAGACATTTGTGACCCAAAGATAATATTTTATCAGCAAATTTAAATTTATTCTCAACAAACCATTCTTCATTATAAAATGATTTTGCTACCTATACAAATTGCTAGCAAATTAAATTTTTTTTGTAATGAATCTTATAACATAAATCATTCTTATAAGTATATTTAACAAAAACTTTAACTTTTATCAAATTATTTTTGAACTTGCAGTGAAAAAAAATGTTTGAACTAAAAATTCTTAACTTCTATAATTATACTTTAAATATATTCTTTTAGCTTGCTATATTCTGGTGAATAATCTTTTCTGATCATAAAGAGCATATAATCCTAAATTTTGGGAATGCATTTAGTAACAAAAATAATAAAATTTAGATTTTTTTTTTTTTGAAATAAAATACTTACATGATTGAATTAAAGGATACCATGGAAACTGACCACATTAAAATGAAGAGAGCAATATTGAGATTAAAAATTCATCTATCAATGACATACGCAAAATTTAAAATAAATAAAAGAAAAGTGATGTAAGAAAATTTAAGAAATTTTTTGAAGTTGATCAATGAATTGTGGATTGTCATAGGACAATCTAATATATTATCAAAAATAGAAGTAAAAATATTTCATCATTGCACATGACATATTCAAGATTTTGTGTTTTATATGACATAAAACTTATACAAAAATAATAAAATTTGCATTCAATTTTTATTCCATTTTCTTGTCCAAGAAAAGACAAATGTATGGATAATTATTACCAACAAATCAATGGTTTTGGTTCACCAATGGTAATTCAAATTTGCCTAATTTTTTTCTATATTAAATGGTCATTTAGAAGAAGAAGGGGATGCAGGGACTTTTTCAAAAGTTATAAAAATAATCAATAAAGTGAACTTGAATTTTTCTAGAGTAGATTAGATGCTTGTCAATTCATCATCCAAAAATTTCTAAAAAATTGAAACGATATTATTGTCTTGTTCTACAATTTTTTTGCATTTCTTCTTTCCATTGAATAATGGTTGACACCATATTGGGTTAACATTGCCAACTATAATTTTCTTTGCTTCAGTTGGAATAGTCACTACATAAAATTATTTAAATATTGAAAAACAAATAGAAAGATCAATAACAAGTAATGTCAATGATGTTTGTTTATTTAAAAAAAGAAAATATTATGAAACCCATCTATCAAATAAAAGTTGATATATTTCATTTAGTGTAGTAAAAAATATCATTTATGTCAACAATTTATTTAATCATATTCATTATCATCATAACCAAATCTCAATTTCAAGTTACTTAGGATTCAAATTGAATTTTATTTTGTTATTCAATTCAATTTTTTGATACACATATATTATCATCATAATTATTATAAACTATCTTAGAATTGTTTTTTTTTTTTGAACGTTTCTAGTATTTATTTACAACCTAGACTTTATAATTAAAACTTTTATTTCTTCCTAAAAAGATATTATTCTTGAAACTATATGTCTCAAGCTACATTTTTTGGCTTATAAGTATTTTCAATTTTTCTAATCACCATATGGGGCATACTTTCTTTTCAATTAAACATTCAACTCATAGTTAACAATAATGTCATTGCGACCTATAGTGATGAGAAAAAGTGATTTGGAGAAGCTCAATTTCCTTTCTACAAGGCATTCTTTGTTCTTTCACAAAGATTTATTTGTGTATCTTTGTTTTTGTTAGATATAATTTTATTTTTAGATTAATTTTATAGATTCATGAAAAGGAATTAAAATATCATACTCCAACTGTGATCCTTGTTTTTTGCAAGGTTACCACTTCCACTTGATGCATAATTAGATGCATTAAAGTTATGTACCATTTATTTATTTGGGA
Source organism: Sapria himalayana (assembly GCA_029783825.1). Lineage (NCBI taxonomy): Eukaryota > Viridiplantae > Streptophyta > Magnoliopsida > Malpighiales > Rafflesiaceae > Sapria > Sapria himalayana. The sequence continues at coordinate 2,154,618 of JAREIK010002147.1, forward strand.
GGCTAGAAAATTATGATGTAAATGGTAGTTCATCAAATTGAGAAACATTAACAAAATATTAGTAATCATATGCATAATAAACATAAGATAGGTTTATATAATTGTTGAGTATCATTCTAAATATAAACATTTAGTTGAATTAAAAATGTTTTTAAAATTTTTCAAATTTTAATTATCATGATCAAAATTAATATCTGAATATTATCAAAGATAATTGATTTGAAATGTTATCTAAGTTAATTAATATCTGAACATTATGCTTACCAATGAAGTCAGCTAAAGTTCTTCCATCCATAGCTTTATAACTAGCTTAATCAAAATCCTGCATAAAAGATATTTCATTAATGATTCACTCTAAAAAACCACTTATATATGTGCAAACCATTTGCAAACAACCCTAAATTATTTATACATCTCATATGATTTTATACTGTGGTTTTTTTATGAGAATTATATTTGAAGGTATTATCTTGCAAAATATTATTAGGAAATGAATTAAACATATAAAATTAGGGATAATAAAATTAAAATCAATATACATATTTATTCATGCCATGATACCATCTTAATGTTTTTTTAACATATATTTCAATTCTACTAGTTACACTTTTCATGTTAATTAAAAGGAAACAAATAGTTAGAAAATATGTATTTTGAAAACTTTTTAAGGTGAAGAGATTGAATATGGATAGAGTGGAAGAAGTATGTGGGAGAAAGGGAAGGAGAGAGAGAGAGAGAGGTGAGAGAGAGAGAGAATGAGAGAGAGAGAGAGAGAAATGAGAGAGAGAGAGAGAGAGAAATGAGAGAGAGAGAGAGAGAGAGAGAGAGATTGAGGGAAATGAGAGAGAGAGAAAGAGAGATTGAGATAAGGGGAAGAGTGGGAAAGAGAAGAGTGACGAGGAATAAAGACAAGGGAGTGATAAAAAAATATTATTTTGGAAATCAAAAATTATTATTTTTGTTATTTAGTTAAATTTGAAGAGAAAATGGTGGCTGAAATGCAAACCCATTAATTTCACCTAGAAGATAAAAATAGCAAATAGAATTTGCAAGCAAATTACAGAATTATCTAATAAAAATATGGACTAACTATGTAAATTTTAATAATTAGTTAAATTTGAATTATTGCCAAACTTTTTGAAATTATGAATGTGAGTGTTTAAAAACTTGTGGGGACACCTTGTCATTTTAAATATCTAAAGAAATATTTTTTTAATATGAATCTTTGGAAAACAAAATTTAACTTACATATAAAATTTTTTCTTTCCAATGAAGTTATTTCTTCACTTCATGGCACGATTGAAAAATTTCTATTGAAATCCAATTATTATTTTACAACATCATTTGAATATTAATGTGGTTTTTGTTCTATTTTCATCCTACACCCGAGATTCTCTTAAAACAAAGAGGGATGATAACCCAATCCCAACATCTCTAACATAAAAAATATATAAGCTACTTTTGGATTACTTAAAATGGCAATATCTTTGCCAAATCATAGTGACCATTACTTATCAAATGTGCCAAAATGAATTGTTAGAATTTTGTGATAAATACAAATATTAATAAATATTAAATTTTGTATTACATATATTTTATTGGCTATATAAGGTTGAATATAGAAATATAGTTATATTTAACCAATAACATATAAACATTTTTTTTAATTTCCACCTATACAAGTTTAGCCCATCAAGTTTATGTGGTAATGTAATTTCTAAAATAAGGAAAAACTCCAGCAAATATATATTGATCAAATTTCAAGTAAGATAAAATTTTAAAAAATCAAAAATATTACAAACATATAGATTTCAAATATTTTCCTATTAGAGTTATTAAGAATGAAAAAAATTATTAATGTAATTTACACAAAGAAATTAACTTCAAAAAAGATTTTTAGTAAATAGACAAAGAGATTCAAATTTTCATTTATTTCGATTTATATCTAATACCTTAAAATTTATTCTATGTATTAGATATTTTCTTTTAGGTTAATTTGTATAATCGAATATAAAAATTAAACATATAGTATTACAATTCTAATAAATATATTTTGATAATATATAATATTTGTATCACAAATTAAATTATTGTAAAAGAGTATTACAAATATATTTTCATAGTATTTTTTTTAAATTTTAATATTTATAGAATGCCTAATTATTAATGATTATTAGATTTTCTATTATTTACACAATATATTAAATCAAAGATAGATAGATAGATAGATTGGTGGGGGGGTGGGGGGGTGGAGGGAGGGAGAAATAAAGGAAAGTTATTGAGAGCGAGAATAAAAAAATATCATTTTAATGTAAATTTCTTTTAACTTATGTTAGAATCATGAATCATTTTTTATAGCTTGTGTAATTGGAAAAATAGGAAAAGTTTGAAAATTATATGATTAATTAATTGGTATGAATGACAAACTTTAAAACAACTTCCAAAAATTGATTATCAAAAAAATTGAAAATATTTTCATATAGGATATGCAATAACTAAGAAGCTACTAAAATCATTTCCATGTATAAAAATATAAATATCAATCATCTTTTCAAAAAAAAATTAAATATATTTCTTTAGTTAGATAACTTTATTTTGTAATGTTCAATAGGGCATTAGCTTTTGCTGATGTTTTAAATTTATAAGTATACAATTATTGATGTTATTTTAAATTTTGATTATAGTTATGGTAAGATGTGCAAATCAAAATATAATGCTTAACAAGAAACAATAGAAATAGTATTTTATTACATTTGCATTGTTTATTTGACAGCTAACCTTTTCAAAAAATAATTATTAAAGTTTCATAAAATGATTATACAAGATAAAATTTTAAACTTTTGCAAACTTGTTCTTGGACAAAAAAAATGTGAAATTATTATACAATATAATGTATGAAAAATGGAATGCTAGTAATACCTTACTATTCAAACTTAGATTAAACAAAAAAATATTTATTTTTATCCAAATTAAAATTTATACTTAGAAAGAATATTAATCAATTACTATTAAAAAATTTTTCTTTTCTCCTTGCATTGTTACTTAAACAAATGTTTCTTGCCATCATTATTCAAAGATAAATAATGTTTATTGTCCTATTTTTACTTATAATACTTTACATAACAAAAATAGACCAATACTTATATGCATGCTTAACCAAAAACTTGAATTAGTTTAACATTATTAATTATATTCTAAAATAATTCATCTAGTAAGTAATATTTTCGTGGATGTTTTTTGTCCTCTTATAATAGCAGTAAATTTGTGTCAAAATATTCTCTATAATTTATACATAGATATATCTAGGCTATATAGACTTCAAAAAAAAGTTTATATTTCAATTAATAAAACTCACAATTCAAAAATATATATAAATTAAAATTTAAATAATAATTAATTTTTAATTATAAAATTTTCAATATGGGTCTCATTTTTTATATAGATCCCAAGAGTTATAAAACATTGGTGAAAGTTATTTATGATAAATCTAAAATATAAAATAGACTTAAAAAACATATTATTTATGTCAAAATGCAACTCTACAAAAATATGTTCAAATAGACAATTTTATAAATAATAAAAATGATTATAAACTATCTAGACAAATCTTGTATGTCTGTCAAAGAAATATAACGCAATCCCAAGTTAGTTAATATGCATATTGAAAACAAATAAGGCATTCAAATTATGACACCCCAATCTCCAAAAGGTCTCATTCATTCTAACACACAATAAAATGTATAATAAAATAAAATTTTCTCAAATGTAGCTTACACATTTTTTTTTCTTTTTATTTGGTTAGCGGAATAAAAACACATAATATATTATTCAAGCCACAATTGGTTTCCTTCACTCATGCGATCCCACATATGGGTCTGTCATTTGTCCTAGACCTGTACCTGAAAGGGGTCTCGCAACAGAATGAGAAAAGCTTAGTAGAGGTAAACTCTCACAAGGCTTCTCCCTACCTAAGTGCACGTAAAATATCATGTGTATATATCAATACTCATTCAAGTATAATGTTTACATAATTTTAATTATGGTTGGAATATTTATATGCCCATATCCTTAGTCCCATTGACTTTCTCATACATGTCAAAGCCAAGTGTGACATATTATATATACATGTAGATATATATAAATTTACATACATACATACATACATATATATTTATACACACACACACACACACATATATATGGAAATATTCAGAAAAATATGGGCCACCTCCAAAATTTAATATTGGATATTCTCCGAACAAAATATATATTTCTTTGATATATTCTGAGAAATATGGTTCTCCTCCAAAAAATCATATTGGACATTTTCTATTATTTTCCAAAAACTATTGTGTAAATCAGCCTAGACATTATCCCAATTTGAGTTCGCATATTAATATTAGCCAAGCTCCAGAAAAAAAATATCATGCAACTAAGCCTGGACGTTGTCATAATACGAGTTCACAAAATACAATCTATTATACATTTATATGTGTGTGTGTGTGTGTATATATATATATATATCATGAATCCACCCATTTATTTGGAATATTCCTATGCACATAAAATTTAAATATGTCATTTATGATTAAATCATATTCCAGACGTAGTTATAACTATCTAAATCTAATTCACACTACAATATATATTTTACTAAAGGAAACAGAAAATTTTTTTATGAATTAACCATTCCCAATGAAATTTCTAAACATTTTGAATTGAAATATAAACCACGATCATTTACGGCCTTTAAATAGAAAAAAATTTCAATAAGATGAAACAAATAACTCTTATAATATTTCATAGAAATTTTATAAATTTGATATCAAAATAAAGCTCTTATCACGTACAGCTACTTTTGCTCTTGAACTATATTATTTCGACTCTAGAATAATTAGTTATTCCCGATTCTCGTCATTTTTTTCTATTATTTTATAAAAATAATATTTAAAAAACTTATTATTTATTTTTTTTTCTTTTGATGCATGGACCATGCATGGCACTATCATGTCCTTGACATCATGGTGTGGACTATTTTTTTCTTTAAATTCCTAATTATTATAATAATAATTTAATAAATTAAAAAAAATAACTAAATTCTGACTTCTTTAGAATTTGATGTAATTTGTCACAATTGCTATATTTTACAAAACAAAGTCAATGACTAAATCCATTTTATCATCAAGGTTCTAAATCTATTTTACCATTTTGCCCAATTTTCTAGAAAAATCATATTATTTATTTATTTTTTTAGGATTTCACATTCTCTCCTCCTTAAAGTATTTAATCCCAAAATTCTCATAGATACTCTTTTACAATTATAAGCATACCTTGAAGTTAAACAATGATGAAATTACAAAAATATATACATTCATTTTCAAATAACAAAGGATATGCAACACACATTGTGTCTTCATTTTTCCATGTTGCTACTACTATTCCTTAATGATGTCATATCACTTTTACTTACCTCATAGTCTTTCATCACAAAACTTGGTCTCGACTATCAATTATATGCACTGGCATTTCTTTAAATGTTATATCTGCATCAATAACGATTTCACCCCAATTCATTACATGAGTTGAAATATAAATATATTTTCTAAGCATAGAGATGTGAAATATCTAATGAATACCAGATAGTCGTGGTGATAATGCCTAATGATAGACAAACAGTCCCACTTTCTCGAGTATCTCGAAAGGCCCAATGTATTTGTCCCCCACTTGTCAAATCTGATTACTCCCTTTTCTAGTATTACTTTCTAAAAAACATGATCTCCCATCTCAAATTCTAGAGGTCGGCATCATCTACTAGCATAATTTTTCTGTCAACTTTGAACTAAAAGAAGAAGTTGTCATATCAAATATACTTTTTCGAAGGTATCTCTAATCACAATTAGACTCGTGATGGATTTGTCTCCCACCTCAGCCCAATAAACTTGAGATCGACATGGCCTTCTATATAATTCTTCATATGGTGCCATTTAGATACTTATTTGATAACTATTGTTAAATGCAAACTCGACTATATTCAGATATTCTTTCCAACTACCTTTGAAATCTAGACAACATGCTCACAACATATCTTCCAAAACACATATGGTTCTTTCTGACTGATCCTCTATTTGTGGATGAAAAGTAGTACTCATTACAAATGATATTATTATTGCTTTCTAGAAACTCTTACAAAAATAAGCTATAAATCTGGGATCACTGTCTGATACAATAGATACTGGCACTCTATGTAATTACATAATTTTTCGTATGTATAACCTGCACAATTCCACTCATGTGAAGGTCATCTGCATTGCTAGAAAATGTACCAACTTTGTAAATAGTCCACAATCATCCATACAGCATCATGTTTTCGTGATGTCCATGGCTAGTGAGTCATAAAATCAATCGTGATATGCTCCCATTTCTACTTTTCTACCTCCAAAAGCTTGAATAATTCTGCTAGCTTATCATGCTTAGTTTTTATCTATTAACATGTGAGACATCATCGAACAAAATCACTAATGTGTCTCTTCATCCCATTCAAGTAATACTAGCAATGAAGATCATTATACATCTTTGTACCACCTGGATGCACCGTAAAACTAGAACCGTGGAATTCTCTAAATTTTTTTTTCCCAATTCTACTATATGGGAAACCACAATTCAACTCTTAAACTAAAGACTACCATCCATATGAACAACCTAACCCTCATAGAATTAGGAAAATCAAAATAGACATTTATATTGCTTTTGACAAAGATTGTAATAGTTTGAATCATCTCTAGAGTTGTACATAATTTTTGATATTAAATTTAATTACTTATCAAAAAAAAAAGACCTAACCCTCATCACATGTATCATCTTCTACTTGGTTCTTTATGGATAATATTTTTGCGCCTTATTTCTAGATCTCAATCACCTTATTTAATTGAAAAGGTATGGCTACTAAACTCTCGATAACACTCTAACTTTGATTGCTATATTGTAAGTTGAATCATCTCACAGTCTCAAGCATATCTCATTCTCGTGAAGCTATTCTAGCTAGTGCACATGTGATTTCCTACTAAGTGTATTAGGCATCACATTTGTCTTACTTATATGGTAATGCAAAGTAAAATCATAATTTATCCATTGGCATTGTCTCATGTTAAGGTCTTGTATCGTAAAAATATATTTTAGACTTTTGTGGTCTGAATATACCTCAAATTTCTTCTCATTCAAATAGTGGCGACATATTTTTAAAGCAAAGACTACAACTACCAACTCTATATCATGTGTGCGGTAATTTCACTCTTTTTTTAATAACCTTGAACCATAAGCTACAACTCTCTTGGATTTCATCAGAACACATCCCAACCCATCTCTCGAGTCATCACAATACTTTATAAATTTCTATCTCCTATTCGGAACTATCGGAATATGAACTGAAGTAAGTCTCCTTTTCAATTCCTGGAATACCTTCTCACATGAATAAATTCACTCATACTTGACTTTCTTCCTAATAATCTAGTTATTGGAGCAACTAATCGAGAAAAATTTTTAATAAATCTTTTATAAGACCCAGCCAATTCTAAAAAATCACTTATCTCAAAAACTAACTTTGGACTCTTCCAACTCATGAATGCCCTGACTTTTTAAGGGTCCACTTAGACACTAATAGCTGATACTATATGTCCCATAAATTTTACTTCGGTTAACCAAAAGTCACATTTATCAAACTTGGCATATAACTTATATTTTCTCAAAGTTTAGAGAATAATATTTAAAGATCAAAATGTCATCAACAAAAATCACAATAAAATAATCTAAATATAGTTGAAATATTTTATGCATGAGATCCATGAGTGCTACTGGTGCATTCATTAATCTGAAAGACATTAATATAAACTCAAAATGTCCATACCACATTCTAATTGCTGTCTTAGGGATGTCAACCTTCATAACTCGTAACTGGTGATATCTGGTACGAAAATATATTTTGGAAAAGACCCATGCCCCTTTTAACTAGTCAAAAAAATTATCAATCCTTTATAATAGATATCAATTCTTTAACATCAATTATCAATAATCAATGCACAGTCGAATGTCTTATCCTTCTTCTTATCAAATAGAACCGGAGCACTCCAAGAGGAAGTGTTGGGTCTAATGAAATCATTGTCCAACAAATCTTGTATCTGGACCTTGAGTTCCTACTATTCAATCGGTGCCATCCTATGTGGAGTTATAAATATGGGTGATCTACCAGGATGTAACTCAATACTAAAGTTCACATTTCTAGGTAGAGGTAATCCTGGTAATTCATCTGAAAAAATATTCTCGTATTCACAAACTATCCGAGAAAGATCCATATTCGATGTCCTCATTTATTCTAGAGTGAGACATGCCAGCTAACCTATTAGTTGTCCATACCATTTAAAATCATATATAATCTATGGAAAAGCAACATACTTATCCCCCTGAAATAAAACACATACATCATCTGGTGTATGGAAAATAATTCTTCTATGATCACAATCAATAATGACTTGATATGTTGTCAACTAGTCCATGCCAATAATTACATCAAATTCTGATATGTCTATGACTCTAAGATCTGTCATGAGTAGAATCACTAAGATTTCTAACTCATAAAATTGACATATCTAACTAATTTTCACCTTAGTCCCTAAGGAGAAGTAAAATGTAATGGCTTGTCCAAGTTTTTAACCTCTAATCCCAATTCTTTCACACACGATGTAGAAATAAATGAATGTGGTGCACCAATATCAAAAAAAACTCTTGCCCAAAAATGAAAAAGTAAAAAAGTACCTTGTATTACTAACTGATCTATGCTTTCTATCTTTGGTGTAATGACATAGACACACCCTTGGGTCCTTAAAGTCCTAGCCTGTGAGCCCTCTCCTTGACCTCTACCATGCCTTGGTCTTTCTGGTATGCCTGTGAAGTAAAAGGTATTTGGGGAATACCTTGAGATTGCACCTGATTCCCTGGACCCATACTAGAGAAAGGAGGAATAAATTATGTCTGCATATTTTCCATGAATGTCTGGGCCTGTGATGTCTCATAATTTTGGGATCCTTGCTTCAGTGGGCTTTCTCTTTCCACTATCTAGGCTAATGATACTAAAAATAAATTTTCTATCCAATTTAGCTAGAACTCCAAGTCTGGCCTTGGCTTTGATAACTTCGACCTTGCCCCTGAAATCCTCATGAGATAAAAGGTCTCAGTCGCTTTCCATAAAAATGATGACCCTCTTTTTTCTTTCCACTAGCACTTACACTAATCTCCTAGTTATTTCATGCATTCCCGACCTCCCACTAGATGGCTAAAACTATCTTAACCATCGATCCATATCTTGGATAAGAAATCCCACAAACTTGCCTCGGATAGATAATTTCAATTCATCTTCAAATTTCCAAACCATAGTCACATTAGCAGACATGTAATCATCCCCAATACATGCAAATTGGTGAATTAAGTCACGTTGTCAAGCACTGCCATATTTTCTTTTCTAAGTTCAAGGAATTCTCAGGCCTTGACATGTCTAGCTGAAGTCGGAAAATATTTCTACATGAAAAGTTCTTAAAATCATTTAATGTCACTACCTCTATATTCTTCAATGCTTTGATCAAATCCCACCAAATTTCGGAGTCACCCTTTAGCTGGAACGCTGCTAATGAGATCTTTGTAGCATTGGATGTGATTTTCATTGCTTACACGATTTTATTAATATGTCAAAATGAATGATTTGCTGCCATTGGGTTTCCTCCTTCCATATATGTCAGAGTATGATGTGTATTGAACCTTTGGAAATTACTTAACCATTCTTGACCTCCATCTATGCTAGTATGTGCAATCCTGGCAATAACAACACTCATAGCTTCTATGAAAGCCATTTGATCAAAGATTGTTGGTGATTGATCTTCATTTCATGGACGTCCTCTATGTCCTAATTCTCTACTTATCATCTATATAAGTCAAATAATAAGTTAAGAATCACATTCATTTTCTCTACTTATTAGTGCACATGCCAACTAATAAGAGACTTTTCATTATGAAAATATATTTTCATTTTCTGAACCGCTAAGGTTATGTTTCTTTATCCAAGTGTTTCTTCTTTTTTATTCTTCTCATTTTCCACCATGCATATAATCCATACAATCTAAAATATGTAACATACTTCACACCAATGTATACTCAACAAAAAAAATCATTTTATGTTGTGATCCCTTCTAAAAAATTTTATACCTAGAACTTAATAGAAAGATAATATCTTTATATTAATTTTTTCCCGACTATTACATATTTATATATCTAAATATTTCTACCACGTTATAAAACTTGTACCAATTTTGAGATAAGTAATCATATACCTTACCACTGATACAATGATGTGACACCTCAATCCCTAAGGAGTCCCATTCATTCCATCATACAACAAAATTTGTAATAAAATAAAATTTTTTCAAATGTTGCATACATTTTTTTTGCTTTTATTTGCTAAGAAGAATAGAAATACATAATATATTATTTAAGCCACAACTAGCTTCCTTCATATGTGCAATCTAACATGTGGGTCTATCATCTGTCTTAGACTTGTACTTGAAAAGGGTCCCATGCATTGGAGTATTCAAAGCTTAGTAGGGTTACATTTTTTATGGCTATTCCCTACCTAAGTGCACGTAAAATATCATGTATATATATTAACATCCATTCAAGTATAATATTTACATGAATATAATTATGGATGAAATATTTATATGCCTATATCTTGAGTCTCATCGACTCTCTTACACATGCTGAAGCCAAGTGTGACATATTATATATAAATGTAAAATTATAAAAAATAAATAAATTTATATATTTATAAATTTATATATTTATATATTTATATATTTATATATTTATATATTTATATATTTATATATTTATATATTTATATATTTATATATTTATATATTTATATATTTATATATTTATATATTTATATATTATATTATATATTTATATATTTATATATTTATATATTTATATATTTATATATTTATATATTTATATATTTATATATTTATATATTTATATATTTATATATTTATATATTTATATATTTATATATTTATATATTTATATATTTATATATTTATATATTTATATATTTATATATTTATATATTTATATATTTATATATTTATATATTTATATATTTATATATTTATATATTTATATATTTATATATTTATATATTTATATATTTATATATTTATATATTTATATATTTATATATTTATATATTTATATATTTATATATTTATATATTTATATATTTATATATTTATATATTTATATATTTATATATTTATATATTTATATATTTATATATTTATATATTTATATATTTATATATTTATATATTTATATATTTATATATTTATATATTTATATATTTATATATTTATATATTTATATATTTATATATTTATATATTTATATATTTATATATTTATATATTTATATATTTATATATTTATATATTTATATATTTATATATTTATATATTATATATTTATATATTTATATATTTATATATTTATATATTTATATATTTATATATTTATATATTATATATTTATATATTTATATATTTATATATTTATATATTTATATATTTATATATTTATATATTTATATATTATATATTTATATATTTATATATTTATATATTTATATATTATATATTTATATATTTATATATTTATATATTTATATATTTATATATTTATATATTTATATATTTATATATTTATATATTTATATATTTATATATTTATATATTTATATATTTATATATTTATATATTTATATATTATATATTTATATATTTATATATTTATATATTATATATTTATATATTTATATATTTATATATTTATATATTTATATATTTATATATTATATATTTATATATTTATATATTTATATATTTATATATTTATATATTATATATTTATATATTATATATTTATATATTTATATATTTATATATTTATATATTTATATATTTATATATTTATATATTTATATATTTATATATTTATATATTTATATATTTATATATTTATATATTTATATATTTATATATTTATATATTTATATATTTATATATTTATATATTTATATATATGTATATTGGAAATATTGCGAATAATATGGACCTCCTCCAAAGAATAATATTGGATATTCTCCGAACAACATATACTTTTCTTGGACATATTCTGATAAATGTGGACCTTCTCCAAAAAACAATATTAGATATTTTTCCATAAAATATTTTTTATCTTGGATATTTTCTAAAATTCACTGTGTAACTCAGCCTGGATATTATCCCAATTTGAGTTTGCTTATTAATATTAGCCATACTTCTAAAAAATATCACGCAATTCAATCTAGACGTTATCTTAATTTGAGTTCGTAAAATACAATTTATTATACCTTTATTTGTTTATATATATCATACACCCACCCATTTATTTGGAAAGTTCCAGTGCATATTAAATATAAATATGTCATTTATTATTAAACCATATTTCAGACATAGTTATTACAATCCAAATGCAATTCACACTGCAATACATTTTACTAAACAAAATATAAAAACATTTCACCAATTAACCATTCATAATAAAATTCCTAAACAGTTTGAATTGAAATATAAACCTTGATCATTTATGGTCTTTAAATAGAATAAATTCCAATAGGAGAAAACTACTACCTCTTGGAATATTTTATGGAAACTTTATAAATTTAATATCAAACCGAAGCTCTCCTCATATAGAACTGATTTTGTTCTTGGACTATTATATTCTGACTCTAGAATAATTAGTTATTATCAAAAGAAAATAACTTAACATTTTAATTTTTTTTTCTACACTATGCCTCTCACACTCTTTCACCCGAACACTTTTTTTAATCACCAATTTTCCCTATTCATATCATTTTTTTCTATTATTTTATTCATATAATATAAAAAAACTTATTTATTTATTTCTACTTTTGACGCATGGACGATGCATGGTGCATCCACGTCGCTAACCTCGAGGCTTGGTCTTTTTTTTCTTTAATTTTTTTAATTATTATAATAATAATTAAATGAATTTAGAAAAATAACTAAATACTGATTTTCTTAGAATTTAAGGAAATTTATCACAGTAGCTATAATTTTTAAAAAGAATTTAATGAAGAAATTTATTTTATCATCATGGTTCTAAAATTTTCTGCTTATTTTTTTTATTACAAAATTACCATTTTGCTTATTTTTCCAGAAAAATTATATTATTTATTTCTTTTTTTCCAGGATTTCACAAAAATTAACCTTTGTGGTCATTAAAACAAAGACTTCATTCAAAGCATTTGAATACATTTTAGCCTTTTGAGGTACTTGATGAAAACATTAACACTAGCTTCTAGGTCACACTTTCCCACTTATGCATTAAACTCTAGAGTTGTACATTATCCTATCTATTTCATATCTTGATAAACTTTCTCCATAAATAATAACTTTCATTTGTCTCTACAATCCTAGTAAACTATACAATCTTATTCTAATGCATACCCATCAATTTTTGGGTCATTCTTATATTTATATATGTCTACATTATTCTACATAAAAAACTATGTAACTTATAGTAATTTATAGTACTTTCCATTTGTCCCTTTCATACCATTTGAGAATGTGATTTTGTTAAAATGTGAAATTTAGCAGAGAAATTTGGGTAGAATATATATCATTCTGCAAATAATTCTGTAAAAGTGGAGCCTATTCTATAAAAATTATGCATAATAATTTCTAGTGTGCATAGAATTATTATAATTATACTTACACTTTATAATTATATTTTATATATTTGTGTAGAGTTTGAATAACAATTAGTTCTTATATTCCTAGAAGTGCCCGTAAAATAATTTATGCAGAAAAATTCTATAAAATAGAACAATGTAGACATTTTCAATCTAGGAATCTTCCAAAATAGAATAAATATAGAATTCTATGTAAGAGTTCATGTTTGTACAATATTATCTCACTGACATATCCAAACTAAAGTCATACATGAGCATATGATCTAAACTAAGTAGGCTTAAAATCTATAAGCACAATATGCCTAACCTAGAATTCCTACAAAACGACACAGAGCCCAATACAAGTAAATTAATATTCATTATAAAAAATTATGCTAAATGTTTTTTAAAAAATTATGTATAATTTAAATATTCTCTACATAAAATATAACATATGTAAGTTGGTAGGTACACAAACACTTGCCAACCTTATTCACAGTTCCACTTACTATCTAATTAAAAGTCATGCATCTATACCCATATATATATATATATATATATATATATATATATATATATATATATATATATATATATATATATATATGTATATGTATATGTGTATGTATGTATGTATGTATATGTGTATAATTTGTCGACATTTTAACTACATGCATAATAATCTTTTTATGCCTAATATAGCCAATCCTAGTTCCAATATAATTTTATTTATTTAAAGTTTAATATCTCATTGAATATTTCACTGAATTACTTGAGGAATTCTTGGAGCTTCTACTGTGAGTGACTATAAAAATAACTTTTTGATCAATTCTTTCTCTATAATTTTCAAACTTAGTCCAACTGAATTTAAGTTAAAGATTTTAGTTTCCTTTATAATATTTTTACATTCTATGTTTCCCTCATATATATATTATCTTATTTAGTAGTCCATAAGCTCGAGCATATGTATGTTGACATAATTTAGGATATTCTTCTCAACTAATTATACGAGGCTTTGACTCTTATAAATCTTGATCATATTTCAATAAAATATTCGGTGAAGGAAATATTGAATTTTATTTCATAGTATTCCCAAATGTATAACACACACACTCCCTTCAAAAATATATTTCAAATAGATTCTGATTTTGGTTGATACAAAAATTGTTGCAAGATTGATAGAAGCTAATGATATACCTAAAGATCAATGTATTGCATGAGTAGTACACTATTATTTTTCATGCTAACATAATTAAATATAAATTCTTTTGGGGATTGGCCTCTATCATGAAATAAGCCCAATGACATTACCTAATTTTATTTTCTTCATAGATTCCAACTTGGATTAACTAAAACTCATCACAAAGGGGTTTCTTTCCAAATATCTTAATCCTTCATTTTTGAATCGATCATAACGAGGTACATAATATTTTCCAATTAAGTGGCCACAAAATAAGATCCCAATATTTCTTTGTTCACGTTATCATTCCTTTATTAAGTCTTTAACTATTATATCTATAAATTTTCGAGCTGAAAATCTACTTGGGTGCTATTTATCAAAATATACATGATATTTCCTCTCCCAATAAGTCAACTTAATCCACACTGGATCACTTCTTATACCTTCAGCATATCCTTCTAATTATTGATATATATAAATATATAAATATATAAGTATATAAATACATAAAAATAGTAATATTGACTAATATTTTCTCATCTTATTTAATATATTTTCTACAAAAATTGATTTGCCCCAAGAAATCATTAATGAACATACTCTCGATTTACTTAGTAATTCTTTTTCGAATTTGCATGATGGTTATTATAGAAATAATTTTGGTGATAAGAATATATTTTATAAATGTAATTCTTAATTATTTAGGCAACAATTTCACTTATATCCCTCAATAGACATCATTACCTTGTTCACAATTTTCTAAAAATATTTATTTTTTTTCTCCATGGAAAAATTGGTGATCATAACATACTATTTCGAAATTTCATAATAGTACAAATAGAGTAAGTTGTGTCATATCAAAAGAAAATAATATCATATATAGAGGACAAATGAGATAATATCTTATAATTTTTGAATACTCTATATAAGTATTTTAGGTGAATTCATATGGTCTTGTTATACTCTTGTTGAACACCTTTTAATCAATGAGGAAGAGATATAGATTAAGAGAGACTATATGATAATGCTTTGCAATTCAATTTCCATAATGGATATTAACTAAATTTTATAGGGATGAGAATATAATTTATCATTGTAAGTCTTCTAGCATGAGATAACTATTTTTTTATTCATCAGTCAATAGACATCATTAATTTGTCAACAACATACTAAATATTTTTTATTATTTTTTTTCTCAGATAAATAGGGCTTCCCAAAGAATAACAAGCCATTATTTCTTCATTAAACACTATGACCTGCTTTATTTTATTTCTCTTATGTCATTTGCATATATCTGTCAAATACAATTCTACTTTTTTTTCTTATTAATATGTAATTATGAATCCACTCATAGTTATTCAAAATTTTTATAATATTTTAGATAGAGGTACTTGTCTCATTTCAAATGTCAAAAATATCATACACAAAGGAAAACTAAGATAATGTATTATGATTCCTTATTATTATATGCATGTTTTCTAGGTTAATTTCAATATCATTGTTTACATTCCCAGTATCGGCATCTGAAGCAATGAGAAAAATACATAGGGGAAGAGGGTCTTCTTGATGAAGTACTCTTGTTTATTTTAAAAAAAATCATATTGTTCGCCTTTTAAATGGCAATTTAAAAATCATATTGTTTATTAAAATCTTTTGAAATGTCAATTTTAAAAGTCATATTATTCCTTTGATCTTTTTTGTCAATGTTTCTATCATTTTTTATGCAAATAGAATATTATGTACTAACAATATTTTCTAAATAAAAATAATATGTTCTTGGATACAACTAGCAGATGAACTTTGGAAAGTATTTTTGCTAAAAATTTCAAATTGGTTTTATTAATTATTATGTAAAATGTTATTCGTCAAAATGTACAAATTTTCGTAGGTGTACAATTTTTTGGATGGAATGCTATTGTGTCAGACTAGTTCACATTGATCATAGCCACCACTTTGAAAAAATATAAAATATTATAGAAGACATTTTCTTCTTAACTATCTATTCCTTTGGCTAAGTTAGTACTAATCTCAACAACATATTTTTTATTTCTTTCATTTTAGGCCATTTTGAAAGTGCCTCATTTTTCCATTGTATAACCATATTTGATATAACTTGAGAAATAAGGCAATCATTGACCACAATTTCACATCACAAAATATTTTAAAAGTTATCTACGACATGTTTCTTTAGATGTTCATTTGATATTACTTTTCAATTATCATCATTCAATCTATAAAGAGTCTTTTTTTTTGTTATGTTTAGTGAATGATTGAAAACTATTTATATTTTTGTCACACTGTTCTAATGATTTGACTCTAAGATGCCATAGAAATATATTTCTTGTATTTTGAGTTGTTGAATCAGTTTTTCTTAATAAGTGTGATAGGATATTTTTGTTTATTTATATGTGTCCCTTTCAAAACATTTCACTAACCCCAACACTTGTTTTTTGTATTATCATGGTGTTTAGAAATATATCTCACAATAGTCAAAATCATGATATTATTCAGTACTGTGACTTTTGAACATATAATGTTATATACAATATTTACTTGACTGTAGTCATTCACCAAGGCAATGATACATCTCCTCAAGAAAAGACAAAGTCATGACTTTTATGTACTGGCTAATTGCCAGTGCCATACTTTTGGTAGTGTTGCAACCATATCATAGATGAGAGAAAACAAGACCAACACTTTGACCAATCACACCGCCACATTTATGAAACAAGAAAGATCAATCTTTGTGCCGCAATCATTCCCAATGTTGTAGGCATATGGTACACACAAGAGACCCAACATCATAGTCATTTCAAGTGCCATATCTATATGATGAGTAAGAGCTTCTAATGTCAATGCCACGATAATGTTTAGTACCATGGCCCTTTGATACACATGAGAGGCCATTTCCAATTTCATGATGATTCCTAACACCATGGCTATATTATGAATGAGATAGACTAATGCGAAAATCATTATTATTCTTATTGCCACAACTTTGTGTAATGAATACATTATGCCCAAGTCAAGAATATTTCCTAGCACCATTACTTTGTGTTAAAAAAAAGATTAGGACACATTCCAAAGCCATAACTATTATTCATATTTATGCACTTGGGCTCAAGAGATGAAGGCCAAAGTGATAGCTTTCTTCTAAAAATCATGACTATTTAAATAAATTTATGAAGAAACATTCAATTATAAAAGAGGAAAGTGAACATCTTTTTTTTCTATGTTCAAAGAAAAATTCAAAGTGTATCAATCAAAGGGTATTGACAATTTTTTGTAATCTCTAAGAGTTCCATAAGTAAGTAATGGATGCAACATAATATAAACCTTAGATTCGGGGGCATGAATTTCAAACCCCCTCCCCCATTATCTATATTGCACTTAAAAAATATATCAAAATAGTATAAAGTCTAAGATTTTAGTAATTTTATTTGTGTGATGTATAAATGATATTTACATGAATAATGGTGCATTGATTTATGTAGTATTGTGAATATTAATGGATATGGTGATAAAATAGAACTTAAGTTGTTGTGGTGGATTTTGACAGATAATCTATGAGACATACGCATGCATACAATATAAATGAAGTAATATTAGTTTGACCTTGATATATGAGATAAATTTATATGTGAAAACTCAAAATTTAGGTATATTAATCATTAAAAGTATTATGCTTACAGAGACAAAAGAAATAATGATTTTAAATACCAATCCAATATACATTACTTAGAATAACTAGTTTTCAATTCAGGTGGATATTTTATAAATCATTCTCCTAAGGGTTTCACATTTTGTATGAGTGTCTCATCATCACCAAGGAGGATAATGATAAGTAATCCATGAGGCGTACATAAATATATTATTCTTCATTAAGTCATAATTGCCGTTTGAGTTACTTTTATTTATTTGGATTTCTTTGGTGAAATCAGTGGGAAATATATGTTAATTGTGTGAGTATAGTGCTTACGATAAAAATAAAATGCTTACAAACCACATTAATTATTGGCATTTATGATACTTGATGCTAGACAATAAGAGTATATATATGAAATAATCATCAAGGGTAGTTGATGAGTTTCCAAAAATATTTGGGCTTGTGAATGACTCTCGAATAGAGATGATTTATTTATGGTATTCTTATAGTGCTTTATAATGTAGCCATTTTATTTCTTAAAGGCTACATTATAATGTTTCTTTTTTAAATAGAAATCATTTCAGATTTAACTTAATGAATATACAAAACAAATGTAATAATTCTAAATGTTCACGATACACCCGAAACCTCATTTTATCATTATCTTATCCTATTCTTCTTAGGTGACTGCATTCAAATGTCTAAACATGTCTGTACCTGTTTGTGTGAATATATATAGATGTATGTAGATTTATATATGTTGACATCTATTTTATTAAAATTATTTAATAAATAGTGGGCCCCATATTGCTTTCTTACCTTTAGTCCCCACACTGCCCCATTCGATTGTTAATTTGTTCCTCATTCCCTGCTATAAGCATATATATTTTGTATGCTTTTCGAGTCTACACAGTTCTACACTTGAATTTTCATAACAAAATATTGATTGTACCAATCAGATCAATTTGTTTTTTGTTGTGGTAATTCATGAACTTTAGTTCAACTTAAATTCAAGGGGATGCGACTTTCGAGGTAAAAATTTAGCTCGTGTAAAATCATGTGCATTTGGTACAAATTGGATAATATTGCTATGCCTAAGTGGGAAATTGGGAAATTGGTAAATTCTCGAGTATGGATGTATGTACATAGTCATTGGGGCACAATGACTACATATATATGCATGTGTATGTGTGTGTGTGTGTGTGTGTGCATGTGGTTATATTTATGTGCATGTGTTTATATCTCTGCATGTGTTTATATCTATTTTCATGTGTTTATCTATTTTCATGTATTTATATCCATGTGTTTATATCTATGTGCAAGTGTTTATATCTATATGCATGTGTTTATATCTATTTGCATGTGTGTGTGTGTGTGTGTGTGACTATGTAAATGTATTTAAAAATTTCTAATAAATTTTGTTTTTAGAATTTATGTTAAATAAATATATGACTAAAAGTGAAAAGTATAAATCACAATTACAAAAATTTTATTTTTATAATTATGTAAAACAAAAATGTAGATATATAGATAATATTGTTTTTTATTTTCTTAAAAAATTGTCTTAAAATATTAATGTAAAGATATATTTCCATTTATAATTTATTGTTATTATTATGTTCTTTTAAAACTATAATATTCAAATATTATGTGGTGCATATAAATACATGCCTCTACTAATTTGAAAAAAAAAACTATTAATTCTTTATGTTCAAACAAATTACCATATAAATATATCAGTTTATATTTCTATAAATTTATTTTGTTTTATTCTATTGATAATAAATAAATAACCATATAAATTTATGAAATTGTCTTCTTAAATAATTATATTTTGAAATTAATTTTAAAACAAATACTTCACCATATAATTTATTGTAATTAAAAATCAAATCCGAATTATTTTTTGTTTATAATAAATATATCATATTGCATGTAATTAAATGAGGTCCAAATATTATGTAAAGTAATTTTATTTTTAAATATTCATCTTTGTAAATACAAACTATATCATGGAGATATTATAGTATTTTCTGTAAAAATAAATTTATTACACATTGTATTTCATTTTTTAAAATTTCAATATCAATTTCAACTAATGAACATTTATACACACACACACACACACACACACACATAGACATGCACATGCACACACATAGGCATGCACGCACGCACACACACACAAATGTATACATATACATACATACATACATATATATATATATATATATATATATATATTTATATTTATATTTATATTTATAATTATAATTATAATTATAATTATAATTATATTTATATTTATATTTATATTTATATTTATATTTATATTTATATTTATATTTATATTTATATTTATATTTATATTTTTGTTTCTAGTATAAACATTTTACAATAATTTATTTTAAATGAATATTCAAAATCAAAAAGTTTTAATTACATTTACACACATGTGTACACACACACACACACACACATATATATCACTACAAGAAAAGAATTAATTAGAAATGTCATATTTCATTTCTAATTAGAAATGAAAAGAATCAATTTCTATAATCCTCTAAATTTTAGAAATGGATTACACGATGATGTGTTTCTAAATTTTAGAAATGGATTACAAAATTCTGTTTTTATAAATATATTGGGATGGAAAAAATCTGTTGCTAAATATTATGACGAAAAAGGGATCAATGCCTCGTCGATAATTTTGCTACGTAAAAATTAAAAATGTATTATCTATTTCTAAATGAGATACGGATTATCAAAGAAATGCATGATCCATTTTTATTTAGAAATAGATTTAGAAATAGAAAATTCTATTGCTATTGTCTGTAACAGATACAGATTAATTTGTGTAGTTTTTGAATGTTGTATATAATATATAATTACACATAGAAATTATATGACCTTCAACTAAATAAGCATATCTACATATTATTCACATAATATCCATAATAGAATAAAATATCAAATAACAAACATAAATAGCCATAAATTTTAATACACAATTTATAACTTAATTATAAGAACATTAACACAAAAATCATAAATTCAGATCAAAAATATACGTTGTAAAAAATTAATAACACATCACTAACAACTACAAATCCTTCTCCTAATGAGTATTGATCTCTGTGGATTTGGATGGATCTCTTTAGAATGATGAAAAATAATTGATGTTTCTATCAACTTGTACATTATTTTCTCTATCTTCAAAATCTTTGGTTGTATTTTATCCTATAAAGAGGGTACAAAATTAATAACAAAACCAAGAATGGGGATATCTTATTTTTTGCCCTAGTGAGAGGATACAAGATTAATATTTGAATTATTTTAGAAAATCCAATTCTCAACTTCAAAGGAGTAGAATTTTTAGGCCACATAATTTGCCACTTCTTGATTACTATGTTATGGTGAGCCGAAGAAGTCCTGATTTTTCAAGATAAAGATGAATAGTGCAGATGAATGTCTCTTATGATATTGGTGAGTGTGAAAAGATAACTTAAAGAAGATTAGAAAATAAAGTTGATGCTCAAAGGGGAATAATCAATTATTGTGAGGTAATAAGCATCAATCTTCTCCAAAGCTGAGGTAGAAATAATAGAAAGATTTGGAGAGGCCTTTTGTAAAGAATTGCCACTCATGTGTAAACTTCCATTCGGTAGATGGGAAGGAAACTTGGATTAAGTTCTCATCCTACTAAAGAATATGAGAGGTCGAGACAAAGAAGATCCAATTGTAGGGGGAGTTAATGATGATGCATAGTTCCTTGGCGGCATAATTAAAGAGAACAAATAATAAGCGGGAAGAATATATAAGGAAAAATGAAGAGAATGACAAAGTCAAAATAGAGCCATACAATGCATTGTGGTAGATGCACATCAATGAAAAGGAATACTTATGTGTGTATACCCAAGATATGTTAAAAGATTAGATTAAAAGATTTTTAAGAAGGTAGTAAAAATAGCAGAGACAAGAGTGATGAAAAATATTGAAGCCCTTGGAAAGATATACGAATATATTAAAGAAGAATAGAAAAGAATGATTAAAAGTAGTGATGAATAGATAGATGTTAACATGAGGTATTCAAAGATAGAATGAATAGAGAATTTAGAGAAGTATATTGAGAACCAAAAATTATGTACTTTGCAAGAGGCTTTTTTGAGGATTCACTTAACTCGATAAAAAAAAGGCTAGATATTTATACAACATGAATTAATGATAATCGAATAGGCAATGAGCTATGATATTGTTTTCTTTTGGTGATATAATATTTTTTATTCTTTTTGGCATTCTAGAAGAGTTTAGAAGAGAGAGAAAGACTCTTTGTTTGAAGATGAATAATTATTTTAGTTTGTCAGTTTGTTTGACACTCAATTTTAACTTTATATAGTTTTTTATATTATTTTTATGAAGTGATTGTACTAAATCTCAATTTCAAAAGAAAGGATTTTCTAAATTATGCTTTTTTATGAGTTTGTTGAATAATAATGAAATTAAAAATAAATCAAGTATAATTGGTGGACTTGGTAAGATGATGAGTTGGAGAAAGACCAGAAAAGAAAATGATATTTTTAATATCATGACTTAATTAGTTATACTAGCATATGGCCATTGAGAAATCATAGTAGCCTTTCTTACCCATGGCTTTATAAAAAAGTCACAATAATCTTTACATGTCATGACTCTACTACCTATTTATCACACTCTTTTATTGTATAATATATTCTTCATGGCCACTATATTAACTTGGAGTCACAATCACATTAGCTCTAAAACAAAATTCTGATAAACTTTGGTTCTACATCATAGCAACCAAGTGCCTAATTGAGAAGTCATGACTTTTTTCCAATATCACTACATATATATTATAGAGTCAAAATTACACAATACCAAGTGATTTTTATTAATGTCATCATTTGTTACCATGAATATGCATTTCAAAGCAGAAATACCTCAATCATAGAAAATGTTTCCATCATTATTTTGTATTCTAGAGAGGAATTACTCTACTCATAACATTCTTGTCACTAAGACCATGTGCTCAAGAGAAGAATTTCCTTATTTTGATATTATTTTTCACCATGACTATGTATTATTGATAGGAATTCAAAGAACTAAGAGTCATAACCTTAACCTAAAATCATGACATCTATCTAGAAGAGTTGCACATCAGCTCAATAAGACCTTAATGATATAAAGGGTGAATTAAAGATTTTCACAAAGTGAGAGAGGGGAGGGGATTCGGAATTTGAGATCAAGAACATGTTAACCAAAGGTAGCACAATTTTCAACTCCTAATTAGGGATAAATTCAAGCCAAACATAATTAAAGATTATTTATTAACTAGATCTGAGACATAGATCCATACATTGACTATCATTGGGTAACTTTAATTTGACAAGAAGAATAAAAAATTATCACATACAAATTCTTTTCTAATTTAAACTAAATAGGGATCTAGGATTGATGTGTGTGTGTGTGTGTGTGTGTGTGTCTATGATGATTATGTTTGTTTAATATTTTATTGTGGAAATATAATGTATTGAATGTTAATAGATATGGATGTTAGTTAGAATAGAAATTTAGGATTTTACTCTAACATAGATTTATGCATGTTAGTAATGATGGATGAAAATATGTAAGTTATGAGACACACTCATGAAATTCAATCTGAAGGAAAGTGGCAAATATGGCGGATGATAATATGTAACATAGATTCATGTATTTTTCTTTTATCCCATGAGATGAACCTATGTATGGAACCCCTAAATTTATGTAAGTTTAATTGATGTGAGTATAAACCTCATGAAGTCGAAAACACAAATGAATTTATGACCATTCAATTGTAAATAATGAAGAAAGGAAAAAAAATTGGTAATTAATATTTTTGTATGTAGAAAATTAAGATCATGGGATCATGTCCTAATTTCGTTGGCTATGCTTACATTTTATTGGGCATGAACTATGTATACAAGTTATGTGAAGCAAGCCCATATAAATTGATTTCCCAAATCAATAATAAAGAAAGGAAAAAAATTTATCTGCAACTAGCCATTCAACCATTTTTGTTCTATGCATGGGGTGAAGCAAAAAATATCAATCACATACTATCTACAAACAAATTGGTAAACTGAGCTAGCTAACATGAAAGTAAAGAATATGCTGGTGAAAGTTGTATACATAAATAGAAATAGAGTGTAATAAAATGGTGGGTTTTATTGACTTGTTCGATATCATTAATGACTATTGGGGGTTGCCATCATACTAATTGGTGTATGAAAAATCTTTTACTCACTCATGGAATTTGAATATTATTGCTTGATGGATAACAATGAAAATGAACTTCAATCTAATGGAGGTTAGAACAAAAATATTTCTGAACCTCAATCAAATGGATGATAAGAAAAATGATGTATATTTTAAGATGATAAGTAATAAAGAAAAGAACAAAGATGGTATGACCAACCAATGTTGAAGAAGAATTAATAATGTGATAAAAAGCTTATGTATACTATGCAAAAATTTGACAATTTTTAGCAATTTGAAAACTAGATGGAAAGGTTAGTATTTGGTGAAACTAATATTTCTTAATGTTGATGGATATCGATGATACAAGATCTAGGATATTGTAGAATGTGAATGGAAAAATACTAAATTTATTCAAAGAATAGTCCACTCAAAATAAGGATGAGCTTAGCTTTTCTATTCCTATGAGTCCATCCTTTTTTTTGTATGGATTTTTTTTTGTTTATTTATACACAAAAAAAAGAAAAAAGGAAAAAAAATGTGGTTGCTAGAAGTTAATGAGCAAGAATATATTATAAGAAAATAAGAGGAAGGGAATCAAATAAAAAAATGGATATTGAAATGTTTGTGTGAAATAGTTTGATGATGGAAGATGAAATATGTGCATATATTTACATGCACACACACACACACACACACACACACATATATATATATGCATCAACATGTATATAGATATATTTACAAGTAAATTTGAAGATAAATGTGTGTGTGTGTGTGTGTGTATATGTATGTATGTATGTATGTATGTATGACAGCATGTATGCATATACTTTTATTTACATACATCAACTATTATACTAAAATTCATATAAATATCAAACATGAATTTTGAGAAGATAAAAACATACACTTTTCTTGACGTGTCACAA
Organism: Sapria himalayana; assembly: GCA_029783825.1. Classification (NCBI taxonomy): domain Eukaryota; kingdom Viridiplantae; phylum Streptophyta; class Magnoliopsida; order Malpighiales; family Rafflesiaceae; genus Sapria; species Sapria himalayana. The sequence continues at coordinate 2,180,461 of JAREIK010002147.1, forward strand.
ATTGTGCTTGGCGTCTAATTTTTTGGGTCTCAAATTCATGAGAAAGGGGGTAATGGAGTTTATTAGGAGACAAGGGGGGGGGGAGGCAGATGAGAAGGGGGAGATAGGGGGGAGGCAGATGAGAAGGGGGAGAGAGGGGGGAGGTAGATGAGAAGGGGGAGAGAGGGGGGAGGTAGATAAAGAAGAGGGAGATGAGAAGGGGGAGATAAAGAAGAGGGAGATAGGGAAGAGGGAGGTGAGAAGGAAGATAGGGAAGAGGGAGGTGAGAAGAAAGATAGGAAAGAGGGAGGTGAGAAGAAAGATAGGGAAGAGGGAGGTGAGAAAGGAGATAGGAAAGAGGGAGGTGAGAAGGGAGATAGGGAAGAGAGAGGTGAGAAGGGGGAGATAAAGAAGAGGGGAGGTGAGAAGGGGGAGATAAAGAAGAGGGAGATGAGAAGGGGGAGAAAAAGAAGAGGGTGATGAGAAGGGGGAGATAAAGAAGAGGGAGATGAGAAGGGGGAGATAAAGAAGAGGGAGATGAGAAGGGGGAGATAAAGAAGAGGGAGATGAGAAGGGGGAGATAAAGAAGAGGGAGATGAGAAGGGGGAGATAAAGAAGAGGGAGATGAGAAGGGGGAGATAAAGAAGAGGGAGATGAGAAGGGGGAGATAAAGAAGAGGGAGATGAGAAGGGGGAGATAAAGAAGAGGGAGATGAGAAGGGGGAGATAAAGAAGAGGGAGATGAGAAGGGGGAGATAAAGAAGAGGGAGATGAGAAGGGGGAGATAAAGAAGAGGGAGATGAGAAGGGGGAGATAAAGAAGAGGGAGATGAGAAGGGGGAGATAGGGAAGAGGGAGATGAGAAGAGAGAGAGATAGGGAAGAGGGAGATAAGGAAGAGAGAGATAGGGAAGAGGAAGATAGGGAAGAGGGAGATAGGGAAGAGGGAGATAGGGAAGAGGGAGAAAGGGAAGAGGGATATAGGGAAGAGGGAGATAGGGAAGAGGGAGATAGGGAAGAGGGAGATAGGGAAGAGGGAGATAGGGAATAGGGAGATAGGGAAGAGGGAGATAGGGAAAGGGAGATAGGGAAGAGGGAGATAGGGAAGAGGGAGATGAAAAGAGGGAGATAAAGAAGTGGGAGACAACAAGGGGGTGACGATGAAGGGGGGATACGGGAAATGGGCGATGATGAAGGGAGAAATATGAGGGGGCACAGTGAAGGGGGAGAACGAAGAAGAGGTGAGAACAAGAAAGGACAAAGAATGAAGAAGATGGGAGAATAAAGAAGGACAAAGAATGAAGAAGAGGGGAGAGCAAGGAAGGACAACGAATGAAGAAGAGGGGAGAGCAGGGAAGGGAATAGAATGAAGAAGAGGGGAGAGCAAGGAAGGACAAAGAATGAAGAAGAGGGGAGAGAAAGGAAGGACAAAGAATGAAGAAGAGGGGAGATCAAGGAAGGACAAAGAATGAAGAAGAGGGGAGATCAAGGAAGGACAAAGAATGAAGAAGAGGGGAGAGCAAGGAAGGACCAAGAATGAAGAAGAGGGGAGAATGGGGAAGGACAAAGAATGAAGAAGAGGGTAGAACAAGGAAGGAAAAAGAATGAAGAAGAGGGTAGAACAAGGAAGGAAAAAGAATGAAGAAGAGGGGAGAACAAGGAAGGACAAAGAATGGAGATGAGGGGAGAACAAGGAAGGACAAATAATGAATAAGAGGGGAGAACAAGGAAGGACAAAGAATGAAGAAGTGGGGAGAACGAGGAGGGGGGGAGAACGAGGAATGGGTGAGTGGGTAGATAGATTTTTTTTTGTACGACATGGAATTACTGAGGGGCATAATAATATTGATTATTTTAAGTGCACCTAACTAATAAGTTTTAAGTTTAGTGCACATTTTTTTAAATATCAACGTTTGGATTCCTTTTTTTAAATACTTTCATTTTGTTGACCCTAAATACAAATGTGCCATGTTTTCACATTCATGTGCACCACAATAAAAATAAAATGATGTCAAGGGCCCAAGGAGATGGGGAGAGGAAGAGAGACTCCTGAGCGAATGGGGAAGAAGAGTACAAGGCCTAGAAGGAGAGGGAGAAATGATACTTTTTTTTATTTTCACTAATTTTAAAAAATTAATTACACTTTAATTTTAAGAATATTTAGACTAGTGACATCAAATAGGTTGATATTTATAAAAATAACTTACTTCATTATTGTATTTGAAAAATATTTTTTTAATATTTTAACTTAATAATAATTAAGTTTATATAACTGAAACTTAAACACCATTACATTTATTATAATATAGTTATTTTTGTAAAAAAAACTATGAGAATATTTTTGTAAAATTGCAATTTATTTTGTGAGAAAGACAAATCTTCCAAAATCCTAGGGCTACATCCTACAACACAAGTCAAGGTAACCCTTATAATCCAAAGCCAATTTAATTAAAAAGTAGGCTTGATTTGAAACTAAATCAAAATTCAGATCATGTGATATAATTACTCCTATCAAATAGGTCCACATCACCTAATATATAAATATATGTTTTATTATAATTATAAATATGAGATTTAATACTTATAATTAACTTACAATATTTACATTCAATAGCATTATAATTAATTTAAAATCATAATATTAATTTTTATTTTATAAAAATTGGATATATCACATTAACTTTTAAAACTATTTTCAAATTAAAAATTTGTTTTGTTTTACATTATTTAAAATAAAAATTGTTTAATTATTTTATTCGAATTAATATTTTTTATATTATATATATTTATTTATATATACTTTATTCTTTTGTATTGATAAACAAGATCCAATCCAGCCCAAAATCTAGCGTGAGTTTCAAATATCAGATTGAAATTATATGTTTATTCACAGTGAAAATTTGATATAATTACTCCTAATCTCCACCCTGCTCTCATCTATATTCCTTAATAAATAATGATTGTACTTTAATGGTTGTATGCTTAATTGTTTTAAAAACACCAATTCTCCATCAGATGACAATTTTGTTTGATGTAATTCCGTTCATCATTTTCAATGCATATTTACGGAAATTTGGTTTTCCATAGTTGGTTATGAAACCCCTTCTTAAAAGTTTTAACGATGTTTGCCATGGAATTCAATTATGACAAGTTATGTATAATTCTTCGTCTTTCTTGTCACACTTCGGCGACGTCATGGGTAGCTTTTCTCCACGTCGTCTACCTGCCACTTAAACCGCCTTCTTAGTTAGAACAATATATCTTTGTTTTCAGTCTTTCTTCCACTCCCATGTGTCTCTCTGTGCGTGGTTAATATTTTATTTTATTCATCTTGACATTCTTTAAATTGGTACATACATGCTACAAAGAGAATGCATTTACAAATTGGTAAAAGTTATATTTTTAAAGTGCATTAAATTAAGTTAATATTTTTGCACTGCTCCTTGGTAGAGCTAGAAGACAAAGTTAGTTGTTAAAAATTTACTTTCACTTGTTTTTAAATATTAAAATTTAACTGTGGGTGTGTATGCGTGTGGTGTCTATGTGTCTGTGTGTGTGTGTGTGTGTGTGTGTGTGTGTGTGTGTGTGTGTGTATTTATGTATGTAAGAGTGTAAGTATGTGACTGTATGGCTATATATATGTGAGCATGTGGGTGTCCCTGTATGTGGACATTTGGGTTTATATGTGTGTGTATGTGTGTGTGCAAAATTAAATATTAATTTCAAAGCCCATTAAATTGCTTTTTTAAGATGAAAATTAGCTTCAAAAGTACTAAACTTTTAAAATTGAAATTATATTTTTATAGATTTATGTGTATATTATATTTATATATACATATGTGCATATATTTCTATCTACTATTGTACATATATTTCTATCTACTATTGTACATATATTTCTATCTACTTTTGTGTGTGTGTGCGTGCGGATATAGTATAAGTATATGTGTGTCTTCAAAATTAAATAATAATTTTATAATCATTTATTAAAGAAAACATACCCCTCACTTGTAGGCGGAGAAAAACATTTACAACCTCAGAAAACTATTTATAAGACATTCCATTTACAGGGCAATTCCCTAGCCCGAAATACAAAGAATTATCCTTATTTAAGATTAAATGTGGCGGAAGCCGCTCTCTTTGTGATTCTTCATTATTATATAACAGTGAACAGCAGGTAGACTTTCCACACCAGCAGGTATATTCATCTCAGTAGCGGGAGGACTCATGGCAGCAACAGAGTGCTCTCTACATGGGTATATGCACTGTGTAAATTTTTGTTCTCCCATGGCAACAACAGACTTCGCATATGGCAGCAACAGACAGCAGCAGACTTTCCCTAGCTTCTTCTTTATTCTCTCATCATCCTAATTTTTGTTCAGGCAGGTTTTCCATGATATGTACTCCTTTATTTGATATTGTCTCTACATCTGTGTGGAGGCAGTTTTAGCAGTAGTACTGAAGGCTCTTTTCTTCAAGGCAGCAGCAGCAGCAGCACTGGAGGCTCTTTAGCAGCAGTAGCAACAATGGAGGCAGTTTTAGTCAGCATATGGGGTAGTGCTGCCCATGTGGTCGGGCCTCTATCTCTCCTCTTCCCCGTGCGTCTGGCTCTTTTCTTCACAAGTTTCCAGCCGTCTTCCTTCCTCGTTTATACACTGCCGATCCTGTAACAAAACCAAAGAGAAAACAAAAAACGACCGTGCCTACCAGATCTTGACACCCTATTACCCTTATCCTTGATTAAACTTATACAACATAAGACTAAAGCTCCACAGAATTGTCGATTTCTCCTCTTTAACATTCTGCAAGGAAAAGACAGAATACATATTGTCCTGCAAGGAAAGTCAAAGTACATCCTTTCTAAAGAGAATATCGAATTCTGCCGAAATGCAGAATTAGCACATATTTTGGATATGCAGAATTTCTAAATTACATACATATTATTTTGACACCCTTACATTTTAGCTATGCACTATTCCGCCGAAATGCAGAATTAACACATCCTACAATGAGATCTCCTTCATTTATACCCTATTATTCTTCTTAACATCCTGCAAAATAAGTCAAGATACATATTTTAATATACTCATTATTCTGACGAAAAGCAGAGTTAAGACATTTATAATTCTTATTTGTATGCTTCTTTTTTTAAATTCTAAATTCTAAATTAAGATTTAAGTTTTATTTTTATTTTTTTTATATATGGCTCAATCTCCACCCTTCCATTCCATTTAATTGTGAGACAGAAATTCTCTGCAATGGTGAATTCCCGCACAATCCAGCAGAAAGATGAGACTTTGTCATACCTTCGTGGTCTGTTTATTTGTTTTAATATAAGAAAAACCCATTTTATCTAAACATGCTATTCCCTTTAGTTTATTTGGCATGAATTTCTCATTATATTCTATATCTCCTATGGTGGTGCCTATTTTAGATAGACTGTCCGCTAGATTATTAGCTTCTCTATATATGTGTATTATTGAGGCCTTTAGTTCGTCCAAAAGACTAAGAATTACTTCTAGATCCTCTTCATGCCTCCATAATATTTTCTTATTGATTACTGTATCAACTAATAATTTTGAATCTACCTGAACTTCAATGTTTTTAAAGTTTAGCTGCTTACATATCTCTAACCCTGATTTTAATGCTCTAATTTCTGATTCTAAAGCCGAGGAGGCTCTACTAGATCTGGTGAAAGCTCTCTGTACTGTCCCTGTATGATCTCTTATTACCTCGCCTCCTCCTGCTATTCCAATGTCCCTGCTAAAACTCCCATCCGTATTAAGTGAGAGTTTACCAACCGGCGGAGCATTCCACTGTATACATTTAGCCCATTGCTGTTTTAAAACTTTGTATGTGAGATCCCATTCTTTCTCAAGCTTCTTTTCTTGTTTCATTTCCTGTATAACTATCGGTTTTATTATTGATATATTACATATCTCCTTTCTAATATCTTTTATAATTTCTGTTAAATTCATCCTTATATTTTCAAATTTACTTTTGTTTCGAGATTTCCATATGCACCAAATAATTAGATGCGGTAGTTTCTGATTAAGCCATTTCCTGGTGGGGCTTTTTGTGTGTTCTTTTTCCCATTTTTTAACTTTATCTATTAATCCATCATCTATTTTACATATTCTTTTTTCCCCTTCCATCTCTCTCCATATTTCTGCTGCGATGGGTCCATTAGAAAGCAAATGATCAGTTGTTTCAACCGCTTGTGAACAGCATTCACATCTTGATGCCATGTTTATTCTTTTCTTTTGTATATTTCTATCTACCGGTATAGCATTCATTAAAGCCTTCCATGTGAAGGAGCGCATTTTTTGCGGGTTGTTTTCTTGCCATACCCATTTATATAGAGTTTGAGCCAGTTTTTTCTTTCTGATCAAATCTTTTGCCGACTTGAGGGAAAAATTTCCTTGTGGTGTTAACGTCCATTTCCAGCCACTCTTCTTTAGTATAGAGTGTGAGTCTACTATCTCTTTTTGTTTTTCCATTGACTTTTAGCTGTTCGAAGCTTTCTTAGTGGTCTTATTCTTATTATCTAAATATCTTGCCCGTATATATTTAGCCCAAAGATTATCGCTTTCTTTAAGTCTCCACCAGCTTTTATAGTCTCAGGCAGCTACCAAGTCCTGGAGGCTCATTAGACCTAATCTTGCTTCCTCTTTCGGATAACAGATACTTTTCCAATCCTTCCAGTGTAGTTTATTTCTGCCTTGTTTTTTACCCCATAAGAAGTTATCCATTTCTGATTCGAGTTTTTTAATAAATTTTTTAGGGGGATGTATTACTGATAAAATGTGTGTTAGCGTGCTTTGTAATACATGTGAAAGCAGCGTAATCCTCCCCCCAAATCCCAGGAGCTCTTCTTTCCATCCTGCTATTTTCTTTCTTAGCTTGTCTTGAAGGTAAATTAGATATTCTTCCTTCAACCTCCCCTCATATATCGGACAACCTAAATACATTAATGCCCCTTTAATTTCTGCAAAACCTGTAATATTTTTTATTTTATCTACTAACTTTAATTTTGCATTTTTAGCAAGCATGAACTGACATTTACTTTTATTAACTATTTGGCTTGTCTCTTTTTCAAATATTTGAAGAAGATCCATAAGATTCATTAAAGACTTTATGCTAGCATTAGTAAATATTATAAGGTCATCTGCGTAAGCTAAACAGCCTATTCTGGGTGTATTCCTTGGTTGTCTGAATGACATTATTTTACCTTAGTATATTTTCTTATTCAAGTTTCGTATTAATAGTTCTAAATAGATATCAAAAAGAAGGGGGGATAATGGATCCCCTTGCCTTAAACTTTTATTTGGTTTAAATTCCTTACTTAACTTACCATTTACCAGGACTCTTACCCAAGTACTTGAAATGCATCTATATATTAGATCTATGGTCAGCTCAGAGAAGCCGAACCTTCTTAACACAAAGCAAAGGGTATCCCATTCCACTCTATCGAAGGCTTTCAATAGATCTAGTTTGACCACTAAGTTTTTTCCTCTAGATTTACCTCCTATTTCTTTCATCATTTATGATGCAAGTTTTATATTTTCAATCATTAATCTATTTTTAACAAAGCCCGTTTATTCCTGAGATATTATTGAAGGTAAAATTAAACTTAGCCTATTTTGTAATATTTTTGCCAATATTTTATAAATAGCATTACATAAACTTATTGGTCTATAATCCTCACATTTCTGTGGTGATTCTTTTTTTTGGAATTAATACTATAAAAGATTTTACCCATGATTTTGGGATTTCCGCACCTACAAAAAAACGTGCAATTGCAGGGACTAGCTCAGTTTTAATCGTATTCCAGTTTACCTGAAAAAAATAATTGTTCCAACCATCAGGTCCTGCTGCACTATCTTTATCAAGACTAAAGAAAGCCTCTTTAACTTCTAGTTCTTCTGGGATCAATTCCATTAATTGGTTTTGAGCTTTCGTAATGGTCGCCCTAATCTCTTGCATTAGAGAATTATCTGTCCTACATGACTGACTACATAGTTGATTTTCAAAAAAAATTTTAAAGAGAGCTCCTATTTCCTTTTCATCTTCTACCCATTTTCCTTCTTTATTTATTAGACCTTTAATTTTATTTTTTTGAGATTTTATTTTAGACATATTATAAAAAAATTTAGTATTCCGATCACCATCTTTTAACCATTTTATTTTTGCTCGTTGTTTCCAATAAATTTCTTCCATGTGTAATTTCAATCTCAGTTCTCCTTTAGCCTTACTTAATTCTATCCGAGTTTCATTATTATTAGTGGAGTCAAAATCTTGCTCCAGCTTGGCTACTTTTTCTTCTAGTTTTTTTAGCTCCTGATTTAATTTCCCAAAAACCTCTTTATTCCATGTTTTTAAACAGGCTTTTAGCCTCAGAAGTTTAATTGATAGAACTTGCATCGGTTTACCCTCTGCTGGCTCTTTCCAAGACTCTCTGACAAGTCCTGCAAAACTCGCATGCTTTACCCACATATTTTGAAATTTAAAATTAGATGTATTACCCTGGTTTCTTTGAATCGTGATAAGCAGGGGGCTATGGTCAGAGCAAGTTCTATTTAGGTGTCTAAGTCCCGTAATCCCTTGTGAGATGACCCACTTTGTGTTACACATTATCCTATCCAGTCGAGCACAGATGACTCCTCTTTTTTTCCAATTATTGCACCAGGTATATCTCGAACCAGTGAAATCTATCTCCATTAGATTAGTAATGGCTATTGTGTCATTAAATTGTTTCATGACTACCTTATCCGCTAGTTTTCCACCCTTCTTTTCTCGAGGGCTTCTAATTATGTTAAAGTCGCCTCCTATAATCCAATGTGAATTTCTACTTACTATATCTTTCATTTCTTCCCATAAAGCCAACCTAGATTGTTTATCATTTTTTTGCGTAAACTGCTGAGATTATTTGATTTGTACTCTTATCTAATTTGAAATGTACTATTTGTTCAGTATCTTTTATTATTTCAATTTTCAATTTTCTGTGCCATAAAATCCAAATTTTACTATTTAGATTAGCATAAGCCTTATTAAATCCTAAAATTTCTCTATATTTATTTAGTTGATCTTGCAGGACCATTGGTTCTGCAATAATTATTAGTGAGATTTTATGTTCTTTAATTAAAAGTCTTAATCTATTTATCGTGGGGCTATTAGCTACCCCCCTAACATTCCAATATAGGCATCTATCCATTAAAAACTAATTTAGCTTGGGCTCGAGTTGTACACTTAGATTCATAAGACATGTTAGCATATTTTTTCGTATTTCTTACTGTTTTAGGAGTGTGAGGAATTTCATGCCTAATCTCATTATATTTTACCTATTTTCCGAGCACCATGGCCATTTGCTTTAGGGCCTCCATGGATTGGGTTCTTGAAAGATTCCCCCAATCTTCATTATAAATATATATATCGTCCTTTGCTTTCACCTCAGGCTCGTCTTGAGATACATCACCCTTGTGATTTGAAGGGCAACTAAAAATTACCGAATCTTCTTCAGGGAAATCCAGAAGATCCTCGTCTATCCACGCATAATCATCAAGTTTTTATTTCAATACAATTCTTGTTTTAGATGTATTTTTATATTTTCTCTTGTGTTTTACCTCATCCCATCCTTTTTTTAAGCTAACATCATTCTCTATCCCCAAGTTAGTCTCTGTCAGGGTTCCTTCTTCTTGGGTAATATTTGGATAATCTGGTGGGATGCTTGATATTATTCCACTGTCCAGATCTCCCTTCGGCTGGATATTCTGTTTGAGAAGTGAGGCCTCCTCTTTCCTTACCCATTGCATCACCTTCCTACCTCCTCCTTCATGCTGCTGCCCGTTGTTATGCTCTTCTTTCCCCACCTTGCACGATAAATTTTCATGCCCGAGCCTCTTACATTTTGTACAGTAGGGAGGAAGGCTTTCGGGGATGACAGTTTGCCAAAACCCCTCGGCCTGTTCCCCTTCACCACTACCTATCCATATTTTGTCAGGTAGTTTAGTTAAGAGGTTTAGCTCGACACATACACGTGCTTTATTCGGCCTTGCCATGGTTCTTGTGGCTTCATCTCGTAACATGGGCTTACCCAAACACGATGAAATTGCATAGAGAGATGTTTCAGAGAAAAGATGGAGTGGCAGAAAAGGAAATGTAAACCATACCGGGGCTAGAGGTGCCTCTTCAAGAGGAGTAAAATCCTTTGTCCACTTTAGTATACGCATGGGGAAGCCGTCAACTTGCCATAATCCACGCTGCCATAGACGATATTGATCTTCCAGTAGAGAGCATTGGAGCACGACATGTTTGGCATCAAAATCAGCAAATTTCACCTTCCCCTTGAGCTTTAAATTGTCGATGAATTTCTGAACTCCAATCGCACGAGACCTGCCGTGAGAGAACTTACCAACGAGCATGTATTCGAAAGGTTCTAAGAGCCTTCGAGATTCTTCGGCAGAGATGATGATAGTCGGGAGCCCGTTTTTGTTCCCTTGAATTCGTGAAATCGGCGCGGTTCCCTTCACCATCGAAGCAAAAGACTTATTATTTAATAATAAGTCAGATTTTTCCATTCTCACCTTGAGTTGGGCTTGGTTTGAACAGCAATGGAGTGTTCTTCTTTCTTCGTTGCGCAATCTAGCAGTTACACATAAACTATACACTATCGAACAGCAATTCACGAAGCAATTTGCACAATAAATCCCTCAACTGTTCGCATAACAGTTTATTCCAGATAATCGCGAGAAAAGAAAGCTAGAGAAAAATGCAAGAGAAAAACCCGAGAGGATTTTCGCTAGAGAACCAAGGAGCACTTCCGGCTTCTAATTTAGCTTATTATTTCTTACAAATGTTGTTGTTCATGTTCACCCATATTGCTTCATTCCCATAACAGTTTTCCTTTTTGTAGATATTGGAAATATCGCGAGAGAACCAAGGAGCACTTCGTTGCGTAAAACTAGCTGTTACACATAATAACACTTTACAAATATAACCTCAAACAGCAATTCACGAAGCAATTTACACGATAGTTCACCCAACAATTCACATTAACAGTTTATTCAAGATAATCGCAAGCTAAAACGTTAGAGAGAAAAACGCGAGAGAACCTGCAATTCACGAAGCAATTTGCACAATAATTCATTCAACAAATAATAATTTTATAAACCATTAAACTACTATTTGCAGTTGAAAAGCAGTTTCAACGGGACTATAATTTGGAAATTGAAATTGTGGTTTTTGAATTTAAAATTTGTTTTTTTTAGATGAATTTATGTTTTAGTGGACCAACACAATAATTAAAATACTTATAAAAAATATAATAAATTATTATTTTTTGTGTATTAAAATGCTCAACACAATTTTTGCCTAATACAAGTTTTAAGATTGAAATCTAAATCAATGATTTTTTTTGAATTTTGATAATGGTTATTAGTTTTATTTAGAATAAAGATATTGGTTTCCACCATATTGATCTTAGTGGGTAGTGAATAAGTACCGAGTCAAATACAAGATTAGTTAAGGAAATGACAATGTTTATACTCAAAGTCATTTATTTTCTTGATTTGTATTCTTTTATTATTTTAATAATAAGTTTTTTTTTTATTTTGACTAATGATAAAAATGCATTTGTCCTTTATATTACAAATGATTTAGTGCATAGAGATTGCTTTACCACATAGATAATCAAATCATTAATTCTCAAAAAATATAAGTTTTTTGTTTACAATCCAAATATAATTGAATACAATGTCAGTGAGATTATAGCATTGGATTTTAGTTAGACTATCTTGACTATAATGAATGGTGAGTTTTAAATTCTAGTGTGTGTATATATATATATATATATGATAAGTAATAAAAAGGCATTATCAAAATTTGTACGTCCTAGTTGAGTTTCAAGCTATTACAATTATTATGAAATATAATAAAAATTTCTATTTTTATCTTCCTTAGGATAGACTCTGCAATTAGAGGTGTCAAAAGGGTCAGGCCGGGCCGGGCCGGCCCTTTTTTTTGAGCATGGGCGTGCTTTCGTGCCGGGCTTGGCCCAGCACAGTTTCTATTCCATGTCGTGCCTGGCCCGACATGGTTTAAAAAAGTAGGGCCCACTCGCGTGTGGCCTTGTCATACGGGCCAGGCCAGGGGCATGCAGGCCAGGTAAAAAATTTTTTTTTTATAATTTATTGTTTTAATTTTTATTTTAATTATATAAATTATTAAATTATATATAAAATTATAGATAATGTATAATCTTATATATTTATAATATGAAAATTGTTAAACTTTATTAAAATTGCAAAGTTAAAATTTTTTTTATATTGTAATATAAAATTAGTTTAAAATTTATTAGAATTATATAATAGAGTTGTAAATTTTTAAATGAAAAATTAAAACAAAAAAAATAAATAAATCAATAAATTATGTTAAAAAAATTAAAAAGTAAAAAAAACTTAAGCAAACCAAATAAAAAATGACCAATCATCCATTAGATACCGAAGGTCCGAACCAAACAAATTAAAGTTAACATAACGTATAAATAAAGCGTACAATCAATAAAAAGCAAAACATCGAAATCAAAAAATAGTAGATCATCATCAATCATCAATCGGCATATCATGAGCATCATCAGTCACAACATCAAGATCAGTAACATATGGATCATCATCATCTGCAATCAACTCATCTGCTATCGTAGTGGATGCGGCTGCAGTCCATGTCCCAGTCTCAGCTCCAGCATAATCATGGATGCTAAACTTTGAATCCTCCCAATCCTTCAAACAAGCCAAGGCCTCAACAATATCTGGGCGTAATCTCGATCTCCTATCCGAAATCACGTTCACTACAACAGAAAAAACAGACTCTGATGCTATGCTCGACACCGAAGGAGTCAGTAGATTCCGTGCCATCCTAGATGGCACGGGAAAGGTGGACTCATATGATTTCCACCACTATAATATATCAAGATTCTTAATATCAGAATGTGATAGGATTGAGCAGTAATCGGTATCTAAGTACCGAGAAAGCTCGCTCATATGTGATGGTCCACCCCTACGCTTCCTCCTCACTAGCTGAATGGAAAAATCGTCATCTCCGAACAAGGTATCAATGTCCGTAATCACAGTCTCACTACTACAACCTAGAGGTGTCAACCGGGCCGGCCCGGCCCGGCCTGGCACGAGGCACGGCACGGTTCGGCTGTGCCTGAGCCGGCCCGGCACGGAAAAATCCAATGCCCGGGTTAGGCACGAGCCATGTTGTGCCTGACCCAGCACGGTTCGGCTTGTCGCACGGCACACCGGCACGGGTTCGTCCCGTGTTGGGTGTCCCTCGTGCCCGATCCCGCGATCGCCCCTCCCGCAAAAAAGACCGAGGGTCGGGTCTAATTGGACCCGACCCGCGGTCCCACGAGGCCCGAGCCGTACGGCCAAGCCCAGCCTAAGAGTGCCCGGCACGAAGGCACGCTCGTGCTCAAAAAAATGGGCCGTGCCGGCCCGGCCGGGCCCATTTGACACCTCTACCACCACCACCATACCTAGTATCATAGTATGTGAACATGTCTGTCAACTTCTCGTGAATGAACCATTTAGGTGGCTCTTCCAGGTTCATGCACGAGGAAATATAAGACAGGGTATTTTCTACCCCTTCCACCTTAACCCTAGGATCCATGCATGCAGCGAGGCAATAAAGAGATTAAACGATGAACAAATACTTTAAGTACTTGATTTCCATCTCTGCAACCATATGGCTAAGTGTCAGGCCAGCTCGATACTTCCTAAACATGCTACTAATGTTGCATATGCACCGGAGTGCAATGCAAGTCGTGAGCATAAAAACCGACGAACACATGTTCGTCGTGTCATAAAAAATCTTCAGAAATTTCATAAATAAAATTTCTGAAGCCCAGTCAGTGTCGTCAATAATAAGTTCGTCACTCTTACTATTGACGTAGTCAGATATAACATGTTTGTATCCAACACATGATTCCGACATCAAGTACGTGTAATTCCAACGATGTCTCACATCTGATTGGAATTTCTTCTTCTTAAGATTCGTAGACAAACAGAGACTACCAAACTCTTGTTGTCTGCGAGGAGTGCGAATATATTTTAGTGCATTACGTATATTATCCAACGCGGGGGAACACACCTTCATACCCGCTTGAACAATCAGGTTAACAGGTGACACATGCATCTGACATGAAAATTCTCTCCTAATGGTGCGTCTCTAATATTCTTAATAAACATGTTAATCACTACTCCATTATTAGATGCGTTATCGAATGTGACACTAAAAATTTTATTTTGAATTTTATATTCCCTAAAGATTTTCATCATACCCTCAAAAATGGTCGGGCCATCATGAGGATGAAGAATCTCAGGGAATCCTAAAATTTGTTTATTCAAAGTCCAGTTAGAATCTACATAGTGACTGGTGAGACATGTATAAGATGATTCATCGTGACTTGTCCAGATATCGGACGTCACGGACACCTCTCCACTATATGCCATAAATTCATTAATTTCTTTTTGTTTTTCTAACTTATATATTTTTAGTATGTCATTCCTAGATATGGACCTAGGAATCCTACGATAAGCAGACTGAAAATATGTCTGCATGATGTGCACTACCCTTGGATCTTCCAAAAATCTGATCGGAAGACTCATCAATGTGATAAGTATGGCAATGCCTTATCTACCCAACTCGCTGGAGTATATGAAGTGAGTAAACTTTGAGACTGAACTCGATCCAGTCTCAAAAAATGCAGTGCCAAGTTGGGTTTGCCTAGGATCTAATGGACCATGTTTTTTGGTGCATAATTCAGCATGCCTCTTAAGGTGCCCAGTCCCAAACGAACTCTTACATGTTAAAAGTCTCATACAATATTTGCACTGTGTCATTTCTTCTTCCTCACCCCTAACATTTTTTTGTTTTATTATATTAAAATGAGTCCAAACTATAGAAGTCCTCCTAGTTTTTTATTTTTTAGAAGTTTGGGTTGAGACGACAGGAGAAACCAAAGTTTCAGCAGCTTAAAACCTCTGTGTAATATTTTCATTTTCTAAATTTAAATATGTTTCATTAGTATTTGTTATTTTTTAGGTTTTTTGTTAATCAGAATAGTTATTTAGAGACTAGATGACTGATTTTAAAATTTTCTATTTTTGGTCTAGAGAAAGAAACTAGAGAGAGAGAGAGAAAATAAAAAAAACATAAAATAAATTACCCGATAAATGCAGTAAGGTCAATTACGTGCACAGTGCACCACAGTCAAGCTCAAAATTCAAAACTCAAGTTGAGATTCCTGAAAATCCAAGCCGAATGCCGAAATCCCGAGTCTTGAGAGAGAGGAGCAAGATTTTTGAGAGAGAAAATATGAGATTTCGGAGAAAAAATATTTATGAAAAACATAAATATTATAGAGAGGGGGGGTGGAATTTATAGATTAAAAAAATATTTTAAAAAAAAATCATTTTTTTGATTTTTTTTTTTTAATTTTATAGGAGGCATAATAATGAGGGCCATTGGATTCTGCCCCCTAGCCATTGGAGGCGATATCCAATGGCTGAAATCTAAAATTTATTTTAATTTTTTTTTTGCCCGTTGGGGGGGAATGGGTCTGCTTGGGGGACCGCGTGACGGGTTCAATCAGACCCGACCTGTAGTGTTTTTTGTGGGAGGGGCGAAGCAAGGGGGACACGGGACGAACCCATGCCGGTGTGCCGGGCCACGGGCACCAAACCGTACCAGGTCAGGCATGGCACGGGCACGGGCACGGGATTTTCCCGTGCCGGGCGGGCCCAGGCAGAGCCGAACCCTGTTGTGCCTCGTGCCGGGTCAGCCCGGTTGACACCTCTACTTTGCATCTTGGGTTTTTCTTTCATGTCATTTGTAATTTTTTTATCTCCAAGTATAATATATAACTGTTACAAACATGGACTTCCTTATGTGGTTCATAGCTGTATTGATTGAATATAGATCCTTTAAGCTTTCAATGCTAACTGGAATGGATTTCATATGCTCTTTTATTGTTGTCCAAAGCTTTAAATTGCTCCATAGATTTCTGGTGAAGTGACATTCAAAGAAAATATGTTCAAAATTTTCTAGTTAGGAACAAAATTCTCACTGCATATTTCTTGGGACTGCAAATAGGTGATTTTAGTTGTGATTTTACCACACTTTGTAATCTATAAAAAGGTTGCATGCTTTGGAATATGATTGGAAATCATATAATTTTGGTCCAAGCTTTAGTTTTCATCTCATTGTTTCCAATTAAATATCTATATGCATTTGATATTGTTTTTTCTTTGTTCCCCCAAGAATTGAGGAGTATCTCGGATTTTTTTATCTCTCATGCTTTTTCAATTAGTAAATCCTTAATCAAGATTAGGGATTTCCAAAAGGGGATCCTCTTTGGATATTTAGTAATCCCAAATATTAAAAGAGTTTAGATAAAAAATAGTGGATCTATTTTTTCCAAAGGGAATCCTCCTTTTTATTATTTCTCCACAAGTTTTTAATGAAAAAGGATATGTTCCAAATTGATAATCCAAAGATACCATGGCCTCCAGATGATATAGGGAGACATACTTTTTCCCATGAGGCCTTAGGCCCAAATCTACCAGAGAGAGATGCTCCCAAGAGAAATCTTCTACATACACTTTCAATTGCATTGATAATAGCTGAAGGAAATAGGATGATTGAGAACTAATATCCCTTTATACCTTGGGTCACTGTGCATAGTAACTCAAGCCTTCCAGCGAAGGAGAGTAATTTACAAACCCATTGGTGTATAGCAGCATTGATTTTTACCAATATTGTTAAAAATTGAGCAGCGATTAATCTGCGTGAGGATAATGGGACTCCAATAAATGTGAAAGGTAGAGTGTCTTCCAAGAATCCTAAATTATTCAAAATGTCCATCTTAGTAGTCATCTAAACTTCTTCAAAGAAGATATTCAATTTGGAGGGGTAACATATAAATTAGAAGTGGATGCATATTCATTCAATGTATTGAGGATGATTTTGATAGAGGAAGAATCTCCTCTATAAAAAATTATCAGGTCATCCGCATACATTAGATGAGAACATACATGATGAAAAGAAAAATTATCGGAGTATGTAGCTTCAGTGAGTTACCTAGAAAGGTACTCCATACATAAGGCAAACAAATAAGGAAAAATATGAAATTCTTGCCTAAGCCCACGTTTTCCTTTAAAGAACCCATGTAGTTCTTCATTTATGGCAATTTAGAAAGAAGTGGATGAAACTTATTCATAGATAATTTATATGAATTTAATTAGAAAGTTAAAAGCATGATGCGCTTCTTTCAAAAAATCTCAATTAACCATATCAAATACTTTTTCAAGATCAATCTTGAGAAAATAGTTTGGTAATATTCTTTTTCTTACATATCTCCGTATTAAATTTTGTGCAATGAATAAATTATCTGCAATTAATCTCCCTTTGATGTATGTTGTTTGGACCAGATTAATAATATTGCCAAGAATATCTTTGAGTCTCCTAGGCCAAGAATAATCTTTCACTGCGGAGTAATGAGAAGATTTAGGAATTATTACTATGTAAGCATGGTTAATTTACTTAAGCATATTTCCAGAATGGAAGAATTTTTGAATAACACAAATAAGATCATTCCTAACAAACTCTCATGACTATTTGAAGAATTATGCTCTATGACAATCTGGCCCAGGAGATTTAGCATTCCATATGGTGAACAACACCTCCTTTATCTGTAAAGAAGAGAAATTTAGAGATGATAAGTTTTATTCTAAATCATGTAAGGTTTTCCTGCCATGGAAGATGTCTTCGCGTGACTTCACTCTTCCTTTAGAAATTCTCAATATATTTATATATTATTCTAAAAAAGTATCAGATATTTCTCTATATGAGGAGGTGAACTTTCCATTCTCCTTCATGATTGACCCATTTTTGTTTCTTTGCAGTCTAGCACTTGGCAAAGAGTAGAAAACTTAATGCATATGTTACTCTATTTTAGATATTTAAATTTGGCTTTCTGTTTAAGAAAAGACAACTCAACCTTATCTAATAGAGTTTTGTACGAAACTAATACATTTAAAATAAAAAATCTAAAATTTAAGTCGGGTTTCAAAAATATGCACAAACTAGTGCGTCTGGAAAAGTGGCAAAGCCATCGTTGTGAATGGTAGCCATTGTCACGCTGTTTATTTTTTAAAATCATAGGCCGATGTTGGGAATGCTGGGTATTGAAAACATTGTAGGGATCTCATTAGGCCACTCGCCCCATGCCCCTCGCCCTTCACCCCATTCCCCTCGCCCCATTCCCCTCGCCTCTCGCCCCTCGCCCCTTGCCCCTCGCCCCTCGCTCCTTCGTGGAGCACGCTGGAGCTCCAGGGAGCTCCACTTCAAGCTTGCTGGAGCTCGACGAAGCTCCACGAGCTCCATGAAGGAGTGAGGGGCATAATGAGATCCCTATAATATTTTCAAAAGCCATCATTCACAATGCCGTCCTATGATTTTAAAAAATTAACACAGTGCAAATGGTAGCCGTTCACAATGACGGCTTTGTCACATTATATCTAGACGCACTAGTTTGGGCATATTTTTGAAACCCGACTTAACTTTTCGATTTTTTATTTTAAATGAATTAGTTTCGTACATAATTCCCTCTAACACCTCTTGGGTTTTTTAGAGCCTTTTTGGCTAGGAAAACTCTTTCACTAATATATCTAAAATGCTTCTCATTAAATTTTTTTAGTCTTTTAGCATTTTTAGCTTTTTAATCAGCTGGAACATAATAGATCCTTCGATTTCAAATTTCTAGATGTTGGAAAGAATCAAAGAGAAATCATTATGCGTCAACCATATTTTACAGAATTTAAATGGGATTTTCTTATCTTGTGAGTCTTTTCAGTAGATAGAAGGATCATGCAATAATCAGAGTAGATTCTTGGAGGGAGAAATTTTGCATGGGTATCAAGGGGAGATTTAGCCCATTCTTAATTTATCATTGCTTTATCAAGTTTACTGGACATTTTTCCATTACTCCAAGTAAAGAAAGAACCTGAAGATGAGAGCTCTTCAAGGCTTAGAGTAGAACAACAAATTATAAAGTCTATGCATTCATATGTAGAGACTACTCTTCCACCATTTTTATCAAGTGCATAGAGAAAAGAATTGAAATTTCTTATAATGACCCATGGAGAGGAATCAACCCCCTGAAGGATAAGATTTTCCAATAGAATTCTCATATCAATAATCGAGTGAAGACCATACACTATTATTAATATGAATTCTATCCATTTTACTTTCAAGAATGTTCAGATAAATGTGTTGAGGGGATAAAGAAATCTCAATTTTCGTAGTAAGCTTATCCCACATTACTAATATTCTACCATTTCTATGACAAGAAAAATTATGTAGGTAATCAAATTTTTTAAATTTTGATTTCATTAGTCATTCTTACTTTTCCTTATTCAATTTAGCTTCTATAATAGCGAAGATATTTATTTGGTAAGCTTTAATAAGCCTGACCACTTCCGTTTGTTTTAGAGGGCAATTAAATCCTCTTATGTTCCAACTTGCAATTTTCATTTAAGTCTACCACTTTTGTGCAATTATTTATTTTTCCAGTAAAACCGCATCGAATTTTAGAAGTAGTGTGGCACATATAACAAACATTAGCCAATACACCCATATTCCTCACCAGTTTTCTATGTGTAACAAGTCTAAGATGTCACCCTTACACTCCATTACATATGCATATGCCACCCTTACGTTCAAGAGAAACCCATGGACATAACTTGAGGAACATACATCCTTATATATTCTAGCATAGATAAAACAAGACATTAAGGATTCCACTATTCTTTTATTCATGGAGGGGAGCCCTCCATCATCTATACATCGCATTGTTACATTATTACCCCAGACCAATGTTGCATGAATATGTGTTACCATGTCTAACCACCCCTCATCCCTTGAGGGGTGTTTATATTTGCAGATTGTATATGACTCCAAATGTATAATGAATGATCCTTTTTTGAAGCATATGCAAATTACATATATGCTCACACACTTACATAATATTATTTGATAAGCCCTTACAAAAGGCCCCCTCACAAATCTAGATAAGTGTCTTCCATTACAATTTGATCTCTCCCAGAACAAGATAGTGATCTCACCATCAATAACATTTCCAAATACATATGAACACTCCCCCTTATATTTAATTACATGATAACCCAGCCCCAAAGGAACATGCCTATGTACTACCCTTGCATGTGAGAGAGACCCACATTAAATCTTGAGATACATACATCCTTACCTCTTCTAGCATTTGTAAAACAAGGCATAAGAGAATCCTCTGATCTTTTATACATAGTGCGGAGCTCTCCAGAAAAAAGTCAAGGCACCCACTTAGATGATATAATATGGTCACCCCATAGTCGTGCTTGAGTAACCATATCAAAATCAAATAACCACCATTCATTTCTTATGGAGCATACACTCTTGTAGATTACCCCAAGACTAAATGACAATAATTATGCTTTCTTTTTTACGTGTATGATGCATGGTTCTCTCATGCAGATTATATATATGTTCACATCCTTACATAATATTACATAATGAACCCTTACAAGAGGACCCATACATGATGAACTCTTTCCATTACAATTAGATCCATCCCAATACAATATTACATTTTAGCACTCACCCTTATATTTAAGACACCGCCCCAAAGTAACAAGTGCATATGCCACCCCTACATCCAAGAGAAACCACCACACATGATAAAAAGATCTCATCCATGATTATCCATGTGCATATGCCACCCTTAACTCCCAAACATGATCATACAATTCAGATATTTGGAATCCATCTAGAACAATATATAAATGGTTGATTTGTAGATTAGCCCTAGTTTCATTTGTCATTCCATCTTGATAGTAATCATGCAGTGCCACCATTGATCTAATATATACATGGAGGAACATTTCATAGTACGTACAGAGGAAAACAAGACACTAATACCCTTCCCCTGATAAGGACCCTACCCATATTCTATTAGAGGGTTATGCGGCTCTAACCATCATTTCATCAAGCAGTCATACATGAAGAGTAACCACATATACACTCCAAGAGATGTTCCCATCTCTCCCCAAAAAACCCTTAAAAATATAAAGTTGAGCAGAATGGGGGTCCAAAAAGGGCTCTCCAAAAACCATCCTCCAAAACTCCATCTATAGTTTCACCCATGCATAATATAACCTATGCACATCACATTTTTTAAGGAGTTGTGGACTCCTTTATGATTATCAATTAGGGCCAAATGGGGCAGTACTCCTATAAGGAAGATCTTTGCTCTTAGCTTTGTTTCTCAAGTTTAAAGCAGGACCTTCCCTTGGGACTCCCTTTTTTTTCCTCTTGGCTTTGACTAAAGTGAAGGGGTTTTTCTCCTCTTCCAATTGGCCCACAATATCATTTACTTCTTGTTGAAAAGAGGGGTGTTCACATTCTAGTATATACTTCAATGAATTGAACATGACCAAAATGATGTAATTATTTTGAAGTAGTTATTATTTGTGTATGCTTAGTAATAGTTGTTTTAATTTATAAAAGGTATAGCCTAAAAATAGATTTAAGAATTTTATGAATTTCTCAAATTTATCAAGCATATGGTGAATATTAATTATTGGTAGAATATATGTCATGTCTAAAGGATTGATAATATCTCCTTGAGGAAGTTTTTAAGTTTTGATATTATCAAATTCTATAAATAGATTTTAATCTAGTAATTCAAATAAGTTAAGTAGAAAATATTGATAAAATAATTAGAGGTTGATATTATTTTAATGATTTGATTCGATCAATGGGTATTTGTAAACTTAACTTTGAGAATTTAATTAGTGATGAGTAACAAAAAGACATAATATATTTTGAACAAGTGAGTGTAATTATAATTTTATAGTGGTATAAATTATAATTAATATAAATTTTTGTATAAAATAATTTATATTGGAAGTCGGATATCATATTCAGGTCTAGATCCCTTCCTTAGCCTTATCCAAATGTGATGAAAAAAGTCTTAAAGTCCTTGTTTATTTAGAATGTGTGTGTGTGTGTGATCAAAATAATTAATTTAATTGAAATCATGTGATGAATCTATATTTGGAATCCCTAATTTGATTTAAATTAAATTGATGCAAGTATGCCACTTACAAAGTCATAGGTACAAACAAATTTATAATTATTTTAATGTGAATCTTCTAAAAGAACTTGCCTTAAAATTATTATATAAAATATCTAACTTAGGGTTTCACCATTATTGGGAGTTATGTTTTGGCCATGGTGGATAGTGATAGATATGATATGTGACACATGGGAGGACATATTCATAAGGTGGTGATAGCTATGAAATTATTATCTCATGTATAGCTTCCATATATAGAATTACTAGGCAGATATTTGTTAATTGATGTAAATATGACATATATGAAGTTTAAAACTCGAATATAATTATAACCATATTATTTCATGTTTTCATGATAATTGAGGTCAAATAATAAAAATATATATTCGAAGCAATCATCAAGAGAAGTTTATCAATTATCTAAAATGAATAGAAATATAGATGACTTTTGAATATGATAAGTATAGGTTTGGTGGTAGAATAACGAAAACACTTTTACAAAGAGACTATCCTTGGTAGTCACAGTCTATTGTTAATAACTATTTTATATGCCATTGGTGCAAGAGTTAATCCACATCGTTATACACTTCATCATAACAACTAAGCATGATATTACCATAATATTAAAGAAAAACTCACTATACAAAAGAAAGTAAACCAACCTTAGAGTTTAGCTATCTATTTGAGATCAAAGTTAATCTTCTCATCTTGAATAGTAGTTAATTTACTTTTAGTTAGTCAAACTGCCCATATAATTATATGTGGGATTAATATCTAGAATTATATTCAATGTATTACGTGTATGACCAGTATACATGTGCAATATTGTTGGACATATACAATCATCTAATAAACTTTAAGTGTTGTACTATGAATAATAAGTTTTGATACTATAATAAAGTCGTAATAATTACATGTCTAAAAAAGGAAAGAAAAAAGAAGAAAAAAAATTAAAAAAATGAGAAATGATTGAAAAAAAAACATAGAATGAATAAGAGAAAGAAATGAGAAAAAGAAGAAATATAGAGAGAGAAAGAGAAAATAAAATTAGATAAATAATGAATTTTAGAATTATAATTTCTAAAAAATCTCTCTAAATACTCAAAAAATTTTCAATCTTTATAGTTGCAAAATTCCTAATTTTTCCTTTCAAGCTTCTTGTAAGAAGAGTCAAAAAGAACTTTAAGATTTTAGTTTCTATATCACTCCATGTCAAGATACTTTTAGATATCGATGAATTAAATTTTAGTCTATGCCTTATTTATTAAAGTTATTTTATATAATTTGGTTTGATAAACTATTTGTATAACCAAAATATGTTTCAGTTTTTTTATTTTTTATTTAATTATAGGAAATAAAATATTAAGAGACTAGAAATGTAGCAATAGCCCAATAACAGAGGTTCCACTGTCCGGTCAGCATGTCGAAGAATTTTTGGAGCAGAACCTGGTTCGTCCGAGTGATTCGACCTGCTCCAGTTAATTAAACCAAGAAACTGTTATTAATATAAATTATTTTTATTTTTATTTTTTTGGGTGCTATAATTTTGGTGTGGAACTGTTCATCTCCATTCTTTCTCCTATCTGCATGATTTTCATCACGACTGCTTCTGCGCACATACTGTAAGAACATTTTGTTTGGTTTTAATTTATAAACATATACGCATTTTTTTGGTGGATATAGCTAGTCGTGTTGAACGACTAGTGAACCATGTTATTTTGTGTATTCTGTTGTGGTTTCTTTTCTGCTGTGTTGTTGATTCTTTTGTGGTTCTGTTGGATTGTGATTGTGGATATATATATCGTTTGCTATCATTTTTGTTGTTCTCTTCTTCTGAATCTCTAAAATCACTATTGTGGAAGTGGAATTGTCTAATAAAAGTCAAAGAAAAAAATTTTAATCATATCATATCTATTTAAGTTCTCTCAACATATAAAATTTGTTACACATCTATTAAATCTCTCAAATGTTTGCAAGGATTGTCATCCCCCACTTTATAAAAAATATCAAAAAAATTATACAAAATATAGTTCAATAATAATATGTGTATATTATTGCATAATTTAAGAATGTGTACTTTCTCTAATCTTTCTTGATATGATAAACATTATGATTCTCCTCATAGTATTGATTTTAAAATTATTCTATTACTTCATGGGACTCAATCATCCTAAAAAATTTTTCTTTGTTGAGTTCCCAATATAATTGACTCATTTTTCTATAATCTTTCTAGATTGTTGTGAATCCATGGTAGCATGCAAATTAAAGATTCAAATATCACCATAGATAAAAAATAGGAAAAAAAAAGCTTTATAACTTCAAGACCATTCATGACAATAGCACCACCATCTTTATCATGTGCTCAACTAAGTGAGGAAAAAAATAATTTAAGATCCTAAATTTTCACCAATGGCTGTTCATTTATGATAAAAGATTATCTAGTGTAAACTCTCATAAAATAGAAGTTTAAGATCATATACTAGGATGAATTAACTTAGTATACAAACCAAAAAAAAATTACATAGGTAAAATTATTTGGTAATGTTGTAAAATAAATTTGCAAGTGCAAGAAAATCACTAGATTCTAGTGAATGAATAATAAGATGTCAATAAGATCCTAGGAGTTAATTTTGCATGAGCAACAATCACAATTTTGAAAAAATATGAATGTTTTATTTTTATTTTTATTTTACTTTTTCATTTGTGACATCCTATGGTTGCAAGTTAAAGGTAATATATGAATTATATATTCAAGTGCACTAAAATTTATATCTAGTTAAACAATGATAATGTTGGAGTTTTTAGGACATTGCCTAAATACAAAGTTTAATTATAGAACTTTTTTCTCGCACTCACAATTAAGTTAATTAATTTTCTCATGATTTAAATTTGTAAATTTTTTTAAATCATTATCAAATATTGTCACACAATATTTTTGATTTTCTAAAATTTATATGTCTACCCTTTTAAATTAGAATTCATTTTTTTTATTTTAAATGTGAAAATTTTTTTAGTTTAACTCTAATTAAATTAGGAATTGAGTTTTAAAATTTTGAAAGCATATCATTTTGGAAATGATTTAGAAAACATACCATTTTGAAAAAGATTTTAGGAAACATTTTGTTTTCGAAAAGATTTTTCAAACATTGATTTTGTTTTAGTTTTATGCTAACGTGTAGATAGAGGCATATGATAATTTTGGGTTTAACATTTAGATTAGAATAAATATTTTATGTTTTAAAGTATTTTTTTATAATTTTAAAATTTTAGTTTTTTTTGATAAATATTTTATGGTTAGTATATTAACATATAATTTATTCTAAAAATACTATTCACATTATAATTTATCAAATATTTGATGTAACTTCTAGTAAGGAAATACTAACAACCATCAAAAATAAAATCTAGAAAATAAATTTTATAGAATGTGTCATCCTCAATAAATTCTTTCGTTAGTATTCCAGACTAATTTTACACACATTTTGACTAATCTTATAGTGATACAAATAATTCTACATGAGCCAACCAACCCCTATGACTTAGACTAACATATAGAAAAAATTATTATATTTAAATTATTGTTTAGTAAATGAATGACAAATGAAGGAAATCATTTGTAGATTTATCGATGAAAGAAAGTGAAATAAATTATTTGTAGCCTATAGACAAAGATTAGAATATCATTTTTGATGGATATATAGGTATTTAAATTTTACGAATATATTGAATATATCAGTGATATATCAATTTATATTTTTACAAGAGTACCAATTAAGGATAGAAATATTGATTTTGACGGAAATATTGATACTTAGATTTTATGGATATTTCGAAGATATATTGATGGATATATCAAAAATTTTCATTACTGCCTAAAGATGAAGGAAATCTGTTAATGAAGAAAATCTAAAATGAAATAAGAAATAAAATGACAAATGAAATGGCATGACAATGATGCAAACTCAATTATTGTAGTTTGTAAATGAATGATAAATTTTGTTTCGAAATACATGTAATTTAGTGACACTATGAAGTAGGTTATGTTTGTATTTATTTTCATTATGACTACATATGTTACCTTATAATTTTGTTGTTTTGTTGATGTTATTTATTTTATTGTAGTTGTTAGGCATCACTTGATTTCTTCTTTTCTTAAAAATGTAGTATGCACATTGATCACATCAAAATTGTTAAGCATTATGTTTAACTTATTTATTATAGTTAGATAAAATATGTTAGGATAAAAGATAAGATTGTTAGGCATTATTTTTCAAGTGATGACTAACAACGACAAAAGTTATTTGCCATATTTTTTTGTTGTTGAACATATAGGTCAATTCTTACAATAATACTAATATTTTATATATTTTAGAATAACAGTCCAAAAGATCATTTTTATGCAAAAAGTCTATAAATTTCACTTACATAAAAAAATTTTCTAAAATCTTGAAGAACTAAGATGAAGAATTTATTTCTCATCAAACAAAGATTACTCAACTATTATCACTAATATCATTTATAAATAAGAAAATTATCACTAATATTATTTCTAACTTTTTAATGAATGATGATTTATTTAGAAAGAAATAAATAGATTAGATAAATAAAAAATAACAAAAGTAAAAAAAAAATATATATGACAATAATAGGAAGACATCTATGAAGCAATACAAAATTTTATTATTATGAAAATAATTATAACTTCTAATTTTGAAATTTGTTACAAGAGTAAAACATGCCTAATATGTGTTTATAGTATTATATCCTACCCACTAACAAAAGTGTAGTCCTCAAAAATCTAAACTCAGTACACCTAAATTTTGAAGTTGTTGTGCTATTTTTCTTTCATCACTTCTTGTAATATCCAAGAGGCTGTTTAAATACTATATTTGCTCCACTGAAACTTTAATAACTTGAAAACTATAAGATATAATATTTTATCCATCACATTCATGGTCATAATTGATACTTTTTCATATGTTAAGTGCTCAGAAATATGTATAGGTTCCAACTCCACATGAGAGGGATGACAAACATATTTCTTTAAGGTCAAAATATTGAATGCATTATAACCCTTGTACATGCTTGTGGAAAAGGTCAATTTATAAGTCAATGTGCCAACTCTTTCTAATATGTCAAAGTTCCACAAAGTGAAAAATGAGTTTTTCTTTTATTCCAAAACTCGTTATAGGCTTTATATGTGAAACATTCAGAAAAATATGATCATACACATCAAACTCTAAATCTCACATATGATTATCAGCATATGTCTCTTGCCTATTTTGTCTATTATTTAATCCATGTCTAATTAAGAATACATTATACACAGTCAACTTAACAAGTTTAATGCATAATTTCTTTTTTGCCTAATATCATCCCAACAAATAGTAGATTGTTATTTCTTACCACATAATACCACAAAATGTATCATTGCATTAATAGTTTGTATGCTATCATTATATGCAATCTTTCAATATGGGTAAAAAAAAATCATTCCAAATATCGTTTATATCAAAAGCACAAAATCTTAACAAATCTTTCAAAATTTGAATAGCCCTACCTAATTACTTATCAATTTGAGGATGAAATGCACTACTAAAACATAGCTTAGTAATTGACACTTTTTGTAGATTATGCCATAACATATAGGCGAAAATGGGATCTCTATTAAATATAAGAAACAAACACTATGTGCATTCTTTTAATCTATTTAACATAGAGAGAAACTAAATGATCCCTAAAAAAATTTACCTTCAATAATAGAAAATGAAAGAACTTTGTCAATTATATGGTAATCACTAAAGTAGCATTATTTTCTCAAAAAGGTTGTTGGAAATCCTATTACAAAGTCTATGGTTATATGCTAACACCTCCATTCAGAAATAAAAAATGCTTGTGATGATGTTGATAGTTGATGATGTTTATCATTTACTTGTAAACACACCAACTATTGAGTAACTAATTTTATAACATCCCACTTAATACTTGACCACCAATACTTCTTCTTCATATCTTTTTTTTTTTATTTTTTTATTTGTGTGGCTAGCAAGCTTAGAATAGTAAACTTCCCCCAATAGCTCTTTTCAAAAATTAACATCATTTGGTAAAAAAATTATAGTCCAAAATTTTATAATCCCTTCATCGAATAAGGTAAAGTTAGGCCTAATATCATTCTTAACTTCTTCTATGAGTTGTTTTGGTCACCCATAATTCTTTTGTAGGGTTCTAATTTACCAACTAAATCTAAGTGCACTCTAAAGTTCACCACTTGAGCTATTGAGTCCAAAACTCTGTTATAGTTTTCTAACCTCTTTAAATCTTCTAATATTTTCTTTCAAAAACTTGTAATAGTTGCTAAGGAACTAACATATTTCCAGCTCAAGGCATCATCAACAACTTTTGCTTTCCAACATGAACATGAATAACATAATATAGATCCTTTAGTAGTTCAATCCCCCTTTTATGCATCATGTTCAATTTCTTTTGGGAAAATAAATACATCAAATATTTATAATATCTTAATATCTCACATGTTTCAAGAAAAAAATATCTCTAGATCTTAATTGGTGAAATCACTACAACTAATTCCAAGTTATGAGTAGGGTAATTCTTTGTTCTTAAAATTTCAATTCTATAGAAGTATAACCCACAACATTCTCATCTAAAATAAGAACATAACTCAAACACTGATGAAATTCATTATTATACACCAGTAATCCTTTTGAACCTAAAGGGATGGTCAAAATAAGAGGTGATGGCAATCAACTCTAACTTTTTGATGTTAATTATATACACATCAAAGTTTTAGCAATTATTTTTTCAATTGAAATTATGTGTTTTTTTCTTCTTTTCCACTTCTTCTATTATGCATCTGTATTTAAACTTAAAGATTTTTTTTCCCTCTTCCCGAGACCTTCATTCATCATCTCTCAAATACTTATGAAATCCTACATTTGGTAATTAGTATTTATTTGATATTAGAGGTAGGTTGCATCCTATTAATTGGTATAGAGGTACATTTGATATCTAGCAGATCTTCAATATTTTGTATCAGACAAAGGTCTGGGATGTAACATTTAGTATTAAATGATTTAGTGTTTTGATGCCTATTATTATGTTACAACAATTCCCAACATTTGGCATAAGATTTGAAGATTATTGAGCCTAGTTATGAGTGTGAATTTTAAAATGGCCAAGTCTAACATGGTGTATATTTATGGTAAAAGAAAGGTAAAAAACTTGTTAAAGAAACTTGAAGTGCTCAATAAAAAAATCATTAGTCGACATGATATTTCTAATGAAAAAACTATAGGTTATATATGGATGAGAGTGACTAGTTTTCTTCATACATGAATTTTTGTTGTATATAGTTTGTATTGATAAACTATTTTGTATAATCAAAATATTTTTTGTTTCAATATTTTTAATGTTAGCGCAGGAAAGAAAATATTGTGAGGTTGGGAATGCAGCAATAGCACAATAACGTGAGTCTCACTGATTGGTCAGTGAGCCGAAAAAAATTTTGGAGTAGAACTTGACTCATCCGAGTGATCAAACCCACTCTATTTATTAATACAGAGAAACTAATAATATAAATATATATTTTCTGTTTCTATTTTCTCTCTCTGCTATTTTTCTCTATGGTACTATTTTTTTGTCTCTCTCTTCTTTGCGTGATTTTTTCTCAATTGCTACTCATATACTCTGTAAGATATTAATTTAGTTATAATCTATTAACGCATAGATATTTTTCTTGTGGATATAGCTAGTCATATTGAACGACTAGTGAACCATAAATATATGTGTTTCTGTTGTGGTGTTTGGATTGTGAATATATTATATAGTATGCTATGAATTTATATTTGTTTTGTATTCGATTGATATAAAATCACAAACTACAAGCAAAATTACCCAATAATTTTATATACTGATCAACAAAATCTCATCTTTTAGCCATGAAATCAATGATGATAATAAAATTATTAATCTTTTTTGTTTACTACTTGATACATAAAATAAACTTAAATATCACTATTAGTTGAGGTATAATAGGATTGTCCTAAGAGATAATATTTTCAACCATATAGTCCAAGGATATGAAAAGGCAAATAATGAGAAAATACTTGAAATATAATTTATTGGTCAAGGATCGAACTAAAGAAAGAAGTGAGTTGTTGTGAAAGCCAAAGACAATAGGAAGAATAAATGTAGGGTTAAGCTAGAAGTGAAGAGTTGGAATTGTATTAATATTAGATGCTTGAATAGGGAGAGCCACAATAAGATAACTTGGGTAAGAGATAGCTTGGTAGGCAAGGTGCTATCTATGTGAGATGTATATTTTGTAGATGCCTATCATTCATATTGTTTAAAAAACCTAGCACATTGACATATATGCATCATATCATATGACTCCTCATCAAAACTAGTTTAACTAGTATGAGTCATATGATGGAACATATCTAACTATGAGAAATCTGTCAATGGCCAAAACAATTGGCTAAGGAAAGGTGAAGATAAAGAAAGATACATGATGATTATTTTAATACAATTCATAAAACTTATACTAGAAATAGTATCACCTTGAATGTTTATATATGTATGTTTACATATATATATATATATATATTTATTTATTTATTTATTTATATTTATATAATTAAACATCTACACACACACATACACATGTTCATAAATATAATTAAAAAAATCAATTTTAAAAATTGAAAATTTTTATTTTACTTTGAAATGTTGATTTTGGAATTCTAAAAAGATCACTTTCATAAAAAGTTTATTTTTTTTTTTTATAGTGATGTCATGTGCATGAGTGGAGCAAATTCAAGTTTATGGTTTAGATTGCATGAAACATAAGTATTTTATTTTTCATTGTAATTCCTTTTTTTAATTTCAAAAAGTAGTAAGTTTTTAAGGGAAATTTTTTTTTTGATCCACAAAATAAAAATATTTATGTTTTGATCATGTTTTTTAAAAATTAAATAACAGAAAGCTAAAAATATTTATCCTTTGGTCAAACTTTATATTTAAATACTAAAAAAGAAATTTTTTTTTTCAAAAACATTGTTGTCAACTACATTTCTGATCTTGAAAAGTTTTTTTTTGCAAAAATATTATTCATTAAAATTTTTTTTTCTAAAAGTGATATATATACGTTAAACATATTTAAAAATTTTTAACATACACACACGCACCCACCCACACACATATATAACATATATATAAATATATAACATACATATAAATATTTAAAACATATAACATTTACATATATAGTCTTAAAATGTATATATGTTATATATAGTTATATATATTCGTTAAAAATATTAAAAATAGTTAACATATAGTCGTTATATAAAGTTATATGTTTAAAATGCTAAAAAACTTAACTTATAAATGTTATATATACTATATGTTTGAAATGTTAAAAAAATATATGTATATATGATATATATATTTATAATATATGTTTTAAAATATTAAAAAATTTAATATGTGTGTGTGTGTTATTGTTATATTCTTCAAATGTTAAAAAAGTTGACACATATATGGTATATA
This sequence comes from Sapria himalayana, assembly GCA_029783825.1. Classification (NCBI taxonomy): domain Eukaryota; kingdom Viridiplantae; phylum Streptophyta; class Magnoliopsida; order Malpighiales; family Rafflesiaceae; genus Sapria; species Sapria himalayana. The sequence continues at coordinate 2,212,202 of JAREIK010002147.1, forward strand.
TATTTATATGTTTAGAACATTAAAAAAGTATATATAATTTAAAAGGTATATATGTTATATATATATATGTGTGTGTGTGTGTGTGTAATTCTCACACACAGACATAGTTATATATTGTTTCAAATAATATGTATGTTAAACTATATACGTATATGTTATATATATAATATGTGTGTGTGTCTATAACATATATGCTATATGTAGTTTTGCAATATTTTTTTATTATATATATATATATATATATATATATTTGTTACAATGATAAAAAATGATTAAAGCATATACGTTTAAATCTTAAAAAATATGTTTAACATATACATGTTATTTACAATTACATGTTATATATTATATGTTTTTCAGAAAACATAATTTAATTGGTGAATAGTGTTTTTCAATTTCCAGAAGCATTGAGAACCTTCCAAAAAAATTAAAATTTTTGATATATTAAGTTATTTTTGTAATTAAACGTATTTCATCAATAATGTAACCAAATATAAAAGTGCTATCATTAATAATTTCATCATAAATAATTGACTCAACCTATTTTAGTGGATTTTTTCTTTTTTTTGATTTTTTTTTGATGATTTTTTTTGTTGATTTTTTTTGTTGATTTTTTTTTTGTTTTTATTAGGATTTAAAAATATATTGTTTCATCATTTTTGCCATCTGTAAGCAGGATGTTTGTAGAAGATTGTGTTATATTGTTCGCTTATATTGTCAGACGCCTTCAATGAAATAAATGTTTCAAACACCCCAGTTTCCCGGTACCACACATATAAAGGCATCTTCGGGCTTCCAGAAACACAAACCTTACCCTGAACTGGGAGTGAGATTACGCAACTTCTGATATAGTTTTTGTTAAACTATCCAACTATGAAACTATCAATAATTCCTATGATTTCACGCTATTCAGTGAATTCACAAACTTATATAAATCTTTGTTTTTAAAGCTGTTATCTGTAATATATATAATGTCTAATTCTTTTTAAACTTAAATTATTTTTGGTCAGAATTTTGTATTTTCTTTACAGGTGAACCTGTCCAAAGTTTCGCTTGTCTAATCCCAGTTGTCATACTCAATCCAACAATAAAAACTCAATTTGATAACTCTCTAGAGTGTCTGGGGGTTTACTCCAAAGCTATGATTGCAAATTTTATGCCCTCAAAACCTCGAATTATAAAGATCACGTTTCACACGAATGACGTTATCATCCCCTTAAATACTTTTCAATCTAATGGACTCACCATAGGATAGAATAAAGTTACGACAACCAGCCTCATTAACTTTATGCATAAGCTACTTTGGCTAACTTGTCTCAGCAATATTAAAAATAAAAATTAAACTCTGAAATTAATCTTAACAATAAGCCTTCTACTAACTATCCTTGAGCCAAAGTCTCCGTACATTTTCACGCATGACAATCCAATGTATATACTATATGGGAGTGAAACTTTATGAAAATTTTGATATATGCAAGTTAGGAGATGCTCTTCCTATATAGAGAAACCCTGAGGGTAATGATTAATATATCATGCTAAATGTCACAATCACAGATCAGTATCAACAAAAATAATCCTAGAACCCTACATCATCTTAGACTTTGCAGTTTGCACTCGATGTTTTTGGGTTAGTCTTGGTTAATCTAAAACATTCTAGAAATATACTCCACCAAAGAGGGGCAAATCTTATTTTTATTTGAGATTATAAGTTATTTTTGTCCTTCCTCACTTAGTTCAGCATGTGATAAAGATGATGATATTGTCATGAATGGAAGTTTTAAAGCTATTTTTATTTTATTTTTTGTTATGGTGATATTTTGATCTTGATTTTTCATGCTACCTTGGATTCACAACAATCAAGAAAGATTATAGAAAAATAACTCAATTGTTTTGGGAACCCATGCAAGAAATGTTTTTGCAAAGATTGAGCCTCATGAAAATGATGAATAATATCAAAATCAATAATATGAGGATAATCACAATGTTTATCATACCAAGAGAGATTAGTAAATACACATTATTTATTGAAGATTTTTTGTATAATTTTTTCTTATGTTTCAAAAAGTTGGGAATGACAATTCTTACGTACACTTTGAGAGATTTCGTAGAAGTGTGACAAATTTTCTAAGATGAAGGAGCTTGAATCTATTTGATATGATTGAAGCTTTTTTTGACTTCAAAAGATGAGACAAGACTTAAACTTAATCCATTGAGATTTAAAAGTATTTTGACATGGCATCATATAAAGGAAGAATTTGTAATGCTATTAGGAGCTCTTCTTAAAAGAAGTTTGAAAAAATAAATAGGAATTTTTCTATTAAAGAGAATGAAAAAATTTATGAGTATTGAGAGAAATACCTAGAAACTATAACACTAAAATTTTTCTTTTTTTTTTCTAATTTTATTTTCTCTCACTCTTTTTTTCTCTTTTAATTTCGTTTTTTATTCTATCCTAAAATAACTTTCAAATGGTTCTCGATATGCATGTAAAATGTTGGGATCATAAAAATTATTCTAAAAAATTATCTTGCCTTATTTTTATGTTTTTTTTTTTTAATTTTGCAAAAAACTTGAGAAATTTATTCATTGTCAAACTTCTAGAAACTTCCTTCATTTCAAAAAAGGATACAGAATTAATAAATTATAATAAAAATTCATGATCTTGATGGATTTTAATAATGTTTCCACTAGAATTATGAGCCTCGAGCATAACACATTCATAGCATGTCTACCATGTGTTCTTTTCAAAAACCCCGCATAAGCTTTAACATGTCATCAACATGATTCCGAATAGATGAGAAGAAATTATAAACCTTGACAAGAATAAAATGAGTGAAGTTTTATAAATAATAGTTCCTCCTCTTGTGCAATATGTCTTGATTGACAAGGAGAAAACTCCTTGAAGAATCTTGCATGTAGATTTTTGGAAGCTTCATGCCATAAACAAAGCGTAATGATTTTTTTTTTCCAAAAAAAAACTTTTTTTGATTGTTTTATTCTTATGAAAATTATGTTTAGGAAATTGAAAACAAAAAATATCTATATTTTGCTTGATTTTTTAAAAATTTTTTGAAAACACCTAGATAATTATCAATTTTGAGGAGGTTGATTTGGATATTCGAATCCATGACCTATGGAATTTAAATTATGACTAGAATAATACTACAACTTACATAAAATAATTTTTTAAGTGAAAAATGAAAATATAAATAAAGATAAATTTATTTAAATATATAAATATTTGTACATATATAAATATGTAAACATATTTAAATATATTAAAGTGTATATATATATATAATTTATATATATATACACTTAAATATTAATTAGATATATATATATATATATATGTTTGAGGAGATTTAATTATAATTTTTATAGAATTGGATTAATTGGAAGTGAAATTAGATCTAAATTGGATATACATGGTGGAATTGGTGAAAAGCTAAAAAGGATGGCAGAACATCAACAAAAAAGTCATGATATTTTTAATATCATGACTTGTTTACACTAGCATATGAATGATAAAAATTCATGTAAACCTTTCTTGGCTGTGACTATACAAATAAGTCATGACAATCTTTACATGCTAGGACTATATCGCCTAGTTGTTACAATCTTTGCATACTAGCATATATAGTATATTCTTTATGACCACAATATTATCTTTGAGTCATGGTCATATTAGTTATAAAATATAAATTCAGTCATGATATTATTTTCATATCTTGGCAACCAAGTATCAAGCTATCACAAGAAGTCATGATGTTTTCTAGTATCAAGTAATTTTTAGTTATTACAAACTTTTCTACCATGACTATTTGTTCCAAAGAGAAATTTCTTCTATTATGGTCATTCTTGTCATTGTGACTTTATGTTTTAGAGAGAAATTTTTTCTATCATAGCCATTCTTTATTCCATAACTTCATGTTCTAGAGATGAATTTTTTTATCATGCTCATTCTTGCCCCAATGAATTTGTTCAAGAGAAGAAAAATCTCAAATATGATTTTCTTTAATGTCATGACTTTGTACTCCTGAAAGGATTCAAAGAGTACCCAAAACTATGACCTCGACTTAGAATTTTGACTCCCAACTTGAAGATATTTATAACAACTTAATAAGATCTCGACGATATAAAATGGGGACTTAAAGATTTTTGAAAGTGAGTTAATGAATTGGATTTATAGGTCAAGAACATGTCGAACCTAAAAGGTACAAAGTCAACCACCGATAAGAAGCAAATTCAATTTGAACACAAGTAATGATTGATTGTGAACTAAATTTAACTCTTAAATCCTCATGTAGACTATCCTTGAAAATTATCAATTCAATGAGATGACACTCCAATCCTATCACATGAAATCTTTACCAATATTTTGCTAGTTAGAGATCTAGAATTAGTTTATATATATGCATATGATGATTATAGTTTACAGTGATTAATTGTGAAATTGATGTATTTTGAATGTTCATTAATTAGAATAAAGAGTTTGGGTTCCACATCAAATAAATATATGTGAATTAACTATAAAGGATGGTGATAGGTAAGTTATAAAATATACTCATGAGATGGGATATGTAGAAAGTGACATCCCATTTATTTTTATTTTGTGAGATAAATTTATGTATGGAAATCATAAATTTATGTAAGTTTAAATAAGTATGATACTCATGAATCCAAAAACACAAACAAATCTATGACCATTGTATTTTGTATATTCTAGAAAAATTAGCATTCTAATGATGTCTAGGTTAATTAAAATATCTACCCTAGGGGTTTCACATATTGTGTGAGTCATATGTTTGTTGTGGTAGATGGTAATAAGTATTCTTTATTCAAACTACTGAATATTCTTATGTATTTTGGAGATTTTTGATGATATGTAAGCATGAAAATAGAATAATTATGGATTTATTTTATAACTTTGGAGTATGGATAGATTTTAATGAATAGTCATGAAATAAATAGATTTTTGGAGGTGTTTGGCTAAGAGTTAGAGTATGGAGAAAAAATTACATATTTTTGGTATTCATTCTTGGCTAAAACTCTACCTAATCAATAATAAAAATCTTTGTATGCAATGACCTTACTAACTCATAAACATAATTCTTCAATTATATATTGTATTTTTTGTGACTATGATTTTATCATAAATTTACAGTCATACTTATATCATAAATTTTAAATGGTTATAATATAAATTTTATGTCAAAATGACCAAGTACCTCACTAGTGCTAAAAGTCATGATCATGTCCTAGTGCTATGATCTTATTTTTTATATGACTCGGCAGCCTCAAAGACGAAGCCATGGCCTTTTTACAAAGACACATCATTTTAGCTACAAAATATTATAGAGCAAAAACTACTTAGGCAAAAGCTATATTAATTATTTAGTTCCAAGACTTTTCGTATATAAAATGTTATAAAGGACATTACTCAAGTATGGTCATTCCCCAATTTCATGACTCTTATCCTCGAAGGTAGGCAAGACAATAATTTTTATGTTCAGGCTAATTGTTAGTGCCAAAGTATTTTTATAGCACCAGAACAACATGATATATGAGAGACATTAAATACTAGTTTCATGTTCACTCACAATAAAGAGGATAGTTGGCATGAGGCACCTGAAAGACTAATTTTTATATCGTAGCCATTTCCTAGTATTGTGGTAATATGATACGCACGAGAAGCCTTCTCAATGCCATAGCTATTTCTCAGCACTATGGACTTATTTTGATATGAGAGGTCATTCACAATATTACGTCTATTTAGAGCTGGGAAATGGGCTAGCCCAGCCCATTCGGGCTGCGCCCATTCAGGCCGTGGGCCAAAATGGGTCGGGCCACTTCAGCCCATTTTTATTCGGGCCAGCAATTAGCAAACCCAGCCCGGCCCTACATGGGTTGTGGGCCAAAACGGGCCAAATGGGCTAAAAGCCTAAAATAGGCGAAAACTGAATGCGGTCATATTTTTATGTAAAAACTCATTCTCATCAACATGGCAAGGCTAAAGCAAGCTAAAAAACTGCATACTCTTCAATTACACATAAAGCATATTTTAATATATATATATATATATATATATAGCAACCAAATTGCATGCAGTCATATTCAACAAAGTTAACAAACTAACTAATAAACAGTAGAACAACTAAATAATATCTATAAAAATACAAATCCAAATTTTCAAATAAAATCCATATTCCCCTAATCTTCATCATCATCACCTCCAACAGCAACATTTGAGTCCACATTAGAAAGATGTACATCATCAATGTCGGTTGAGTCATCATCATCATCTAAAAATAAAACAAACATAAGTTAATAAATAATAAGTAATTGCATAAAGGAAATACTTATTATGAATCCTCAATAAAAAATTTAAACTTACCAACAAAACCAAGTAACCAATTACGGGTGCATATGAGAGCTTGGACTGTTTCATCAAGCATAGAACTCCTATACTTGTTCAAAACACGGGAGCCAATACTAAAAGCGGATTCTGATGCTACAGTAGTTATAGGAATGCTCAAAACATCACATGCCATCCTTGCAAGATCATTAAATCTATTGCTTTTGTCTTTCCAATAACCAAGCACATCAAAATTTCCAGAGAAGGAAATTCTTGTCTCTTCTAAGTAGAGATCAAGTTGAGACTTTCCATAATTGTTAGTTTCTTGACAATCAAATTCTTCAAAATCCTATCAAATGACAAATAAATATTACATTAAACAAATAAATATTTCATTTAAAAAAGAAAATGGATTTCGTTAAAGGAAACTTACGTCATATGTAGGCAACTTCTCTTTCTCCCTTTCTCCTCTAACAACAATTGGTGGTTGACTTACATTAGAAGAAAAATGAGTCGAGTTAGTTGATGCACATTTGTTTCTGTACTCCTCAAAAAGTGCATACAAAGTCTTCTTAACCCTTTCTAATCTTTCTTCATAGCCATGTGGGTCAAGTTTTGAATAAGTATACTTTAAGAAATTAAGCTTCTTGGTTGGATCAAGAATAGCCCCAAATGCAAGAACAACACTATATTCACTCCAGTACTTATCAAATTTTTCCTTCATCCTACTACACATACTTTGAATCAACAAATCCTCATTTGCCAAGTTGGATGTCAAGAGAAGTTCTATCCTCCAAATTTCCCCAAAATACAAATTAGAAGTAGGATAGGATGATCCGGAAATCAAGTTGGTCATTATATAAAATGGCTTCAAGAATTCACACATTGAAATTGATCTAAACCATTCATCATTAGATGGACACCACTTATAATTTTTATCAATCAAACTCAAACTATGAAAAGCCCGACGATAATTGATTGCACTCTCAAGCATTGTATAAGTAGAGTTCCATCTAGTAACACAATCTGATCTCAATCCAATTGATGTATCAATCCCACCAACTTGTTCAACACATTGAAAGAATTGTTTCTTCCTACTCTCTAATGCCCTTACATAGTGCACACTTTGCCTAATTTTAAGCAATGCATCACTAGCAACCTTCAAACCATCTTGAACAATAAGGTTCAAGATATGTGCAGAACATCTAATATGAAAGAACTCTCCATTAAGTAACAAGCTATTTGACAAGCATAGATGTTCTTTCAACATGTTTTGCATGTTATCATTTGAAGATGCATTATCCAAAGTAATGGAAAATATATTTTTCTCTATTCCCCAATCTTTTAAAAATTCAAGTACCTTCAATGCCAAATCATGACCAGTGTGTGGAGGTTGCATGTGAGTAAATGATAAAATTTTACTCTTAAGCTTCCAATCTTTATCAACATAATGTGCAGTCAAAGAGATATACCCAATATTAGTGCATGCAGTCCAACAATCAGAAGTCAAGCACACTCTACCCGGAATTTGGCCTAATTGTTGCTTCAATTTTTCTTTTTCAATCTCATATTTCTTCATCACATCACATTTAGCTGTTCTTCTGGAAATACTTCTACAATCTTCATTCAAAAATTTCTGGTACTTTCTAAACACCCTCCACTCAACAATACTGAAAGGCAGATCATGTGCAATAATCAATTCAGACAATATCTCTCGATTTATCTTGGAGTCAAATTTTCTCTTTCTCAACTTCCCTTCATAATCAATTAGCATCCCTCCTATATTATGAAATTGAGGTACCATGTGACATTTAGGAATGTGACGTGCAAGGTGAGAAGTTCCTGATTTACTTGCACAAGTGTATTCCTTCCCACAAGCCTTACATTTGCATTTTTCCTTACCATCTTTACCAACCCCAATTTTCACAAAACAATTCCACACATCAGAGGTCAAAGTCTTAGCCCTTTTGGTCTGTGGTTCTATAGTCTCATGACACTTATCAACATTAGAGTTATTCACAAAACTAACATTTGGCAATATTTCACAATCTTCATCATCACAACTAACGCAAGTTGGTTCATTTCCAACACTAGAGGATGCCATAATGTAAATCTGTTATTGATTTAAAAAAACAAAAGAAAATTTTGATAAAAAAATTAATATAAAAATTACATCTATTTGAATATATGCATGCTGTAGAAATACAATTAGAAATTTAATGGTTGACAATTTACATTTCAAATATTAAAATTATACGGAAAAACAATCAAAATAAACCATGAGCTGGAAACTTTTATAAGACAATACACTTACATTTGAATCTGATGTGAAATTAAAATACTGAAATATAATTGCCAATAGTCCAAGAAGACAACCCCATTACCCCAATAGCAATACCCAATGATTCAGGCCTGCAAGACGAAATAAGGCCAGTAAAATAAGATAAAGCATTGATATAAAAGAGAAAGAATTAGAAAAATATTAGATACATAATATTAGAAAAAAACTTAGATTTAGTTTATAAATTTATTTTGTAAAGAAATATATATATATATATATATATATATATATATATATATATATATATATATTGTATAGAAAAGTGATATAAGACATAAATGATAAAGTTGTGTGATTGTGTCCTTGACAGGAAAACTACAACTTGAAGATTTTTTTGTTTTTTTTTCTTTACATCTCTTTAATTTGCATGTTACATTATATATTATAGTATTTTGTTTTATCAATGATTCGATTTTCGGTTCTACTGTAATCCCCGTCTTATATTTTTATCATTTAAGTAAGGCTATAACCCTAATTATCTTAGACAGGTTTATTATATTTTTGTGTAATGACAACTTGCTCATGGAAGCATATCTATACATAAGCATGCCCATTAAAGGTAACAATGGACCACCCAAAATAATAGTGAGAGTGATGTACAATTTTGGCCTTGGATTATTTGCTCCTTCTAGAATAAAATCAGCCTTAACGTCATGTCTTTAAATATATAGATTTTTAAATAATAGTAGGAAGAAGGAAAAAAAGGAGAATGGAAAATAACATGAATCATTTCCAGTAAAGTCGGAAACCCCATTAAAAGCTAATAACCAAACCAAAAGGAAAGGGTTCTTGAGAGAGTGACTTACACGTGGCGAGAGATTCAAGTATTTGAGTCGGAAACTGCGACGATTTGTTCAGCTCGGTGATTCTTCAACAATCAGCAGAGCAGATTCAAGTTTCTTTGACGGCCGACGAGATTCTTAGATGATCGACGGTTGGCGAGAGAGATCGGTGAGAAAAAATGAAAATTTGAGAGAGATAGGGCTGAGGGCGTAGCGCCGTAGACGAAAAGGGGAAGAACAGAACAGAAGAAATGATTTAGGGTTTGTATAATTTTATCTAAATATTCTATTTATATGATAGAAAAAATAATGATATAAAAAAAAACGGGCCAGGTGGGCTAGCCCGGCCCGAACCCGATTGGCCTGCGGGCCTATTTGCACCGGGCCAAGCAGCCCGAATTTTATTTGGGCCTTTATTTTTTGAGCCCGGCCCTCTAAAATTTCGGGCCAGCCCACTCTAACACATCGGGCTCGACCCATATTCCCACCACTGCGTCTATTCCTAGCATCATGGCCTTATATAAAGAATAAGAAATAGAATTCCATGAAGATGTGGCCAATTCATAACATCATAAATTTTTTTTATTAGCCCAAGTCACGATCATTATCCAACACCATGATTTTGTGTTACATAAAGATTTGGATATATTCTAGAGTCAAGGTCATTCTATATAGTCGTGACCTAACATAAGCGATGGAGTCCAAAGTTGTGACTTTCTTCTAAAAGCCATGATATACTACTAAAGGCAAATTTTGCACTTTTTAGTGGCTCCACAAGGAAGTAGGAGATGTAGGACTTAATTCTAATCTCTAAAGTTAGGATTCATGACTTTCAAACTTCCTCTCTCTAAGGTATATTAATAAATTTCTATCAAAATAGCAAGTGGTCTAAAGCTTGTATAACTTAATTTATGTAATGTAAAAATAATTTTATATTAAGGGATATGTTTTGATTTATGTTGTGTTATAGGTATTGATGGATGAATAATTAAAAAGAATTTAAACTAGGGTTTTGACTATTTGTAAGAATGTGTAAATGTGATATTATCATGGCTGATGGTGATAAGTAAACCTTGAGGTTCAATCACACATAAGATAGGAAGGAAGTAATAACCTTTGTAATAATGATGCATGAGATACACATATACATTAAAACCAAAGATTTTCTATGTTAATCATTAGAAGTGTGGTACTTGCAAAGTTGATAATGTGAGAGTCACATCATAACTAAAAAGGATGGTGATAAGTAATCCTCCAAACACATGTGATTATATTGTGACACATAAGGTAGTGAAAACCTTTAAGAGTTACTTTCACTTATATGGTTCCCACTAGTAAAACTTGAGGAAAATATATGTTAATTGTGTGAGTATAGCACTTACAAATTTTAAAGTGCAAAGGCTTACCAATAATATTAGTTCTTAGTCTCTATGATACCTAAGGTTGAAGAATAAGAGTGTACATATAAAATAATTATCAATGGAAATTAATAAGTTGCTTAAAAGGTATGAGAATACAAATGACTTTTGAACAAAGATGATTTATTGTATGTGTTGTGATGTATTGAAAGGATAACTATGAGGAAAGCACTATTAAGAGAGCTCAATGATAATGATCATCTTTTATTCCATTATAGATATGAGTTATTAAACAACAATTCAACATTTATTTTGTGTTCAAACATAATATAATTCATGTTAATTTCAGCATATATAACATAAATTATATGAATAAACTCATTGATCTAAGTTTGATTCCACAATCCAAATATCTAATTTACAAGAATTGAGTTGTCTCACTATTGAATATCATATAATAAAGTTAGTATAATATAAGTTGGAAATACTTTTCTAGTGTTTGATCTTTTAAGTTTAACTTATTTGATCTGCCATTGGTAGTTTTCTCAATTCAATCTTAGTGTTTGGTCACCACATCTCTATTACCTTTGAAAAAACTCATTTTCTTACTAATCTATCATTAATCTAAAAATCAAACACAACATTGACATTGACATTGACATTGACATTGACATTAACATTGACATTGAAACACTTCTTCCCCAAAACATTCTCACCATATTATGATGTGATGACCATGTTTGAAAAAAAATGTGATAGTTGATGAAAAAATAATTGAACATGAATCTAAAAAATATAAAGAAAATGAAGTTGTCATGGGTGCTAATGAAATCTTATTGGAAGACATTGAAAATAAAACATTGAGAAATATCATGGCACTTTTTTATAGGTCACGACTCTTCATGATAAAGCCACACTACAAGACATCAAGAAACCTTTCAAAGAGGTCACAATATTTAAATCAAAAGTAAGGAATATTAAATAAGTAGTGAGGCATGAAGAAGAATTTGTGATGCAAGCTATTAAAGCCATACATGAAAAGATCTTGATAGAAGTTAATGGAACCATGACATTTTATTTCACGATGTCAATTGAAATATCATGATACATGGTATACAAAAGATAGAAAATGGTTTAACTACGAAAGAATTTCCAAGAATCTTCACTATGCTTTTTTAGGAGATGGTAGAATGAAGCTCGTCATTATTTCATCTTATTTGATGATAGATATGAAGCAAGAAGTGTTGATAAATCTTTGACAATATATGAAAATAATTATATGGTCGATAGGAGACATCAAAAGAATCATTCCTTCCAAATGCATGAATAAACTTTTTGTGAAAGACGATGCAAGACCATCCATGGAATATTAGAGAAAAGATCATCCATGGAATATTAGAGAAAAGATCATCCATGGAATATTAGAGAAAAGATCATCCATGGAATATTGATAAAAGGAGTGGTGAAAACAAAAATCTTGAAGTTACTGAAAACTAGATTTTTTTCTTCCATCTGATAGTTCATGGGTGAGTCTCATTCACGTGATATTGTAGAAAGGAGTAATCACTATGCTCAAAAAATGAAAGGAAGGAGTAGATTTCTATGCAAACAATTATTGGATGGAGAGTATTTATAGACTATTGGGAGCTCAACAAGATCATGAGAAAAGATCACTATCCGCTTTAATTCGTAAATCAAATATTGGATAGGCTTGTTTGAAATTTAAATTATTTTTTTTGGAAGGATATTTAGATTACAACTTGATTATAATAACTTCTAAAGATCAAGTAAGTATGACATTCACATGTCCATAAAAGAATTTTGCATTCAAAAGAATTCCATTTAGATTTTGTAATACACTTGTATCATTTTAGAGATGTATGATGGCGATCATTGTGGATCTAATAAAAAATGTGATGGAAGTATTTATGGATGTTTCTCAGTGGTTGGGAGCTGATTTTGATACTGCTTATAGAAGTTGGAGGTGCTATTGAAAAGATACAAGGAAAAAAACTTGTTGCTCAACTAGGCAAAATATCATTTCATGGTACCAAAATGAATATTCTTGGGACATCTTGTATCCTCCTAATGCTTAGAAGTGGATAAAGACAGGATTTCCATAATTGAGACTCTAGCTTCAACCATAACCGTAAGGGCATGAGAAGCTTTCTTTGATATCTGACCTTTTTACAAAAATGTAACTATAATTTTTCAAAGATAGCCAAACCTCTATCCAAGTTTCTGGAAAAGTAAGTTGAACTTGTGTTCAATGAAAAATGTTTGGAGGCTTATCATGAGCTAAAAATAAAATTAATGGTTTTGTCAATAATGACTATGCCACAAATGTGTGAGCTATTTTAAATTATGTGTGATGTAAGCAATTATGTTGGAGCATTGTTGGACTAGAAAAGAGGCAGAATTTTGAGGTTAACATACTATGTAAGTAGAACATTGAATGAATCACAATAAAACTACACTACAACCAAAAAAAGGATACAAGTCATGGTGATCTCGGGTGAAAGTTCAGATCCTATATAATTGGAACAAATGTGATTATTGACATGGACCATGTAGTAATTTGATATTTAATCAAGAAAAAAGATGCAAAACTGAGGTTGATTGAATGGGTACTTTTTCTCCAAGAATTTAATATAGTGATAAAGAAAATAAGGTAGTGAAAATTTGATAACCAACCACCTATCTCACATGGAAATGGAGAAAAACAATAGTGTTGCAATAAAAGTTTTTGAAGATTTTAAGGATGAATAGTTGTTGTTTTTTAAAACATAATTGCCTTGATTTTCCAATTACATGAATTATCTTGTTTGTAAAACCTTCCTTCATCTGTTAATTGTGTTTATCTGTGTATAGTCTCACCACTTGTATTACACTTAGGTGTATATATAACATCAGTAGCATGTTTAAAAAGTATAGAGGTCACCCTACATTTAGTACCATGGCCATTGAGATGGAAACTAAGTATTTAAAGTACTAGTCCACCATTCAATCTATTTATTATTAGGCTGCTTGCAAGGATCTTAGGGTTAAAATATAAGAGGTGGAAAATATTTTGACATACATATCCATGTGCATGAACTAGGGCCAGCAACCTAAAGGATTCGTTCACAAAAAATTAACCAACTTATTTATATTCTACGACACTAGGTGTGGTAGTAATTAGAGCCAAGCTCCAAATAGAGACATGAACACCATATTTGGAGATGATGACTTCTTTATTTAGTTAGTGAGGAATAAATAATGGGATGGTCTATCAAATAGAAACGAGCTATCTCAATACTTAGATACTAATTACTGCTCAATCCTATCATATAATGATAATAAGAACCTTAATATTTTATTATGGTGGAAATTATATAAATCTACTTATCCCATGCTATCTAAGATGGCACGAAATATATTATCTCCTCTGAAGTCTGACATAGCATTAAAGTCTACTTTTTTTTGTTGTAGCCAAAGTTATTTCAGATAAGAGATCTAGATAATGGGTATATAAAATGTTGAGACACATGCATGCATGAAGGACTAAGAAGATTCCAGGTTGGGGATTTAGGATAGATCATGACTGGAAGGACAAGATTTGTTGAAGATGATGATTCATGGGACTTAGAGGATATTGAGGTCACAACTAGTGATATCATTAGATACTTACATGATGATGATGATTTGCATGCAGACACCGATTGACATTGGTATTGATTGTTATTTGTTGATATTGTATTTATTTTATGATTATCATTTTGGTATGATTTAAGATTTATTTTTTGTATAATTACTTATTATTCATCATTTTCATTTAATGTTTGGCTCTTAGACCTTGGTTTAAAATAAAATTTGTATTGATTTTTTTACTGCACATACAGTGTGGTGGTTGCAATTTATTTATACATTTATAGTCTTTTAATTATACTCATGATACGTTGAAGCTATGTCTTTTGTGTGTTGCTTGTTGTACTTGTACATGTTATAAGATTTTCTTATTTGGGTTGTTTATTTCATATTTTTATTTTATGTTTCTATGGTGAATGAGTCATTGGTGTTTGCCTGTGTGGTGGCGGTGGCTGGTGGACAGTGCATGTGGTGGCACTATCACAAAACTAGCATGATCAAGCATGACATATCATGACTCAGCATGAATCTACTTAGAATCATGCTGGTCGTGTAATGTTGGGTAAGGCAGAGTGGCAGTCATGTTGTGTCGGGCACAAATCAATATAGGAGTCGTGCAATTCCTGGTACGGCATGGTGGCCCGACTGGACCACCCAAAAATAGGTTGTGATGCATGGCTTGGACGTTGATACCTCTACTCATAATTTGGTGGTGGTAGTTTCAGATTTTAATATTTTTCTTATAAATTTTAGATTATTGTATCATGAACCATAAGGGACTCATGAAAATTTGGATGTAATTTTCTTTAATGGAGTAGTAATGTCCACCCAAATGTAGGATGTAGAAATTGGGATAGAAGAGCAACACCAATTTATAATAGATAATTTATATCCATATTTGATTATTTTTATTTTTATTTGTTGTTTGTTACATAATGATATTGTTATGAAATATGGTATATTATAAGAATGTTATTTTATGTTTATATGAAATATAATACATGTGATCGTTTGGATTGGTGTGGCAAAAATAATTTACCAACAAAAACTCTTCACTTAGTATTATTCACACATGATCAATGATTATCTAACATTGGTACTCATAGTAGGGAATACAAAAATAATGAAATGGAAGCCCTTGGATTTGAAATTTAGCGAACGCAATTTTCATGGCGAACTAGTGTTGGTCAACTCCATAATGCAAATAATATCATATTAATTTACCTATGGATTATTTATGATAAATATTGAAAGATGGTAACAGGGTATTCGCCCACCCAGCGATAAACAAATATAGTATGTTAATAGAATATTAAATAATATTTATATGAGACAAATTTAGTGGGAGATCTAAAGTGTTAAAGAGCAGCCATGTGAAATCACAAAACTAACAAACCAAAATTTTTAACATTAATTATCATAAAACTTGCAGTTGGCTCCCATGATCTCCAATGAAAGTACTTGATCTTGCCACAAGTCCTTTGGATTGTCTTCTCTAAAGGGTATTTAGTTAGAGTTTACAAGAGATTCACAATAGAGAGGCAAAAATGAGGAGATAAAAATTCAGCCGTGTAAAAAAATTGGTAAAAGCCACTGATAGAGATTTCAACTCTGATTTTAGAATCCAAGTATATTTTCCAAACATTTACACTTCACGATTTTAATTATTTTGAGAAGTGAAAAAGAACAAAAAGGCTTGAGAATCTCGCAATTTTATGTATTTTGAGGTATTCACAAGCTGATGTGACCAATTGATGCCTACTATTTTGGCTTAATTGTATTCCAATAGCAGTCTTGTAGTTTTTTAAATATGTTATCAAAAATCACAATTGTAGCTTTATAGATATTTTTAGTTTGTTTGCTAACCCATGCAAGTAACACTCTGCAAACCTTCATAAGTGCTTTAAAATTTTTGTTCCATCTTGATTTTCATATTTTTTCTATTTCTTTTAGAAGTTAATATACTTCTCACAATCCTCATACACCATAATGATTGCAACTTAAAATAAAAATTTATTAGATGAGTTTTTTTTTATTTAATTAATAACTTGTAATAATTATCAATGATTCACTTATTTTATATGTTAAGGATCTCGAATTATAATATTATTGTTTTTATATAATTTTTCAGTATTTTTGATGTGTTTTCATTCTTTTTTTTTTGTGTTTAGAATATCATGGAGACAAAATGGTAGTTGACAACACTAGAATGCTTGTAAATCATGGTGAAAAAAGAAGTTTGCAAGCACCTATAAAAATTCATAAGGTGTTTGCAAAAACTTGTCCTATAAACTAGATATGTAGGTGAAGAACTTTATTTGTTTGAAATCACTTCCAAAGTTACAAAGACAATGATAGCTAGGCAAAATATTTGACGATTTACAAGAAACTGCAAATTTAAATGAAGCTTATCTAGACAAAATTTTTTAGAAAACCCAAAGATCTTGCAAAATATGAAGAAAGATCATGCCTACACTAAAAAATTACTTTAGAAATTCATAAACACTTGAGAAATACAATGAAATAATGTGTGTGGCGAATTGCTTCTAATGTTTGCAAGCACTTATGAAATCTAATTAAGGAATGAAACTAGGCAGTATAATTCAATTGTTCCCAATCACTTGCTAATTTCTCAACACACTTAAACCAAGCTCATTTTTATGCTATTTTTGTATCCTTTAATTTTACTTTTTAGGATTTTAAGTTTCAAACACATGTATAATGTACTTGAACTATCAAATAAGAGCTAAAACTCTCATTACTGACTTTTTGTCATTTTTATAATTTTAGTATTTGTTTTTCACGAATCAATTCATGTTCTTCTTTGTCCATCTCATCTCCATAAAGCCCTAACTACACAATCTTTGGATAAAAAAAAATAAATGAGATGCATGATTAGATCTTATATTTTCTTTGGAAAAAGAATATGCTGGGTACAAATTTTATGGTATTTAGGGTTGGGAATTTTTCATTCCACATTTATGATTTCACATGGTTATGTTGGAAAAACCTAACTTTTTTTTTGAATTATCTTAGATGAATCACATTCGATAGTCTATCTAGATACAATGATTATTTTTAATATATCCATTTTTTAAAAGATATCATCTATTATCAATAGTTGGCTAAACTGAATCAAGAAACTATGGTATATTAAGTTATTCTTATAAAATAATTTCTCTAATTTAAGAATTTTGCTCCTCGATGAAAACCTAAAATTTTCACTCTTAATTAACCATATAAATAATGTCTACTAAATTCCAACTCATATGAACTACATCTAATGCATTACATCTCAATCCTTAATATCCAATGAATTTTGCAAGTTTTCGTGAAATATAGAACACCTCCACTACTAATTATTATCTTTTATTTATTAATTTTTATTGGCTACCAAATGAATCTCATCCATCTCAAAGAATGATCTAGAACTATGAGAGTTCATTAGGTAATCCTTAATCACATATTAACAACCTTTAGTAAAAATTTTAGGTAAACTTCTTTTGACATCATCTAGTTGGGACATGCAATCAAAATGGCTTTGTTGCCAAATATTATGCCAAAATGATGAAGCTATTCTACTTTTTTTTTTAAAGTGATATTTGGATTTTGACTTTTCCTATCAACATGCATTCATAACATTCAAGAAAAATTTGAGAAAAGTGACTTAATTATTTAAAAGAATTCAATAATTTTTTTTTGTTTGAAATGATGGAGTCTAGTGTTGAAGATAAACAAGTTCAAAATGAGTACTATAGAGAGAAAGCAAAATATTTATCATATTATACAATATTATATTCACCCTCCAAGAGTAAGTATCCCATCTTGTATTTGTCAATCACCCAAACATACAATTATCTGACCATATTTTGTATAATTTCTTTATATATGTGATGGAGTAAAGGATGAGAATCGTTTCTTTCACTTCATAGTTTTTGGAGTGGTGTGAAATGACATCCATGATGGGGGAACCCAAATTGATTTTATGTAGCTAAAGGTTATTCCATTGAATTTAAAGGATAAATCAAAAAAGTGGTTTGAATCATTGAGACCTAGTAGTGTTCGCACTTTAAGTGATTCATCATTTGAGTTTCCAAAGAAACATGTTAAAACCAATGGAAAAGCATGTTGAAAATTGAAATTATTAATCTCGGGACTATGGAGAATAAGTAATTATATGATTGCTTGTATGGAAGCTATAACTTCTTTTCCACATCATGGGTATTATATTTATATGCTTCTAAATTTATTTTTATAAGGAAAAGTCACAATCAATAAAGCAAATATTAAAAATCATGTGTAGTGGTGATTTGTAAATAAAAATATGGATGATGCCTTTGACGTTTTGATTATGAAACCAATGTGTTTAAAAGTTGGGATGAACCAGATGGATGCTTAAAAAGAAACTATTTATATGCTTCTATTTTTTTGGACTTCAATGGAATGTTACATGTGTGAGAAAAAAGATTCATATTGCTAGAAGGTTGAAGGACTTAGAGATTAGAGGGCTCAAAGATGAAAAGATAGAAAGAAACCTTCTACAATAATACTTTTCTATGCCCACTTTTCGATCAGATGGATATGTGATCAAATAATACTTTTTTATGACACAGAGAAAAAAAATTTCACGAGCAAGCCAATGATACTTGAGTTTCAAAGAAAATCAAAATTTCTCATTCAAAAATAAATCCACTTTTAGTTAGAGGAACCACCCAAACATTTCTTGTTTGAACTAATAACTTGAATACTCTTTCAATATTTTAATTTCTAAACAATCCTCTAGTTCATAACAATTGGTAATGAATTCAACAAAGTGGTGAGATAATTTATGGCTAAGAAACAATCTGCCAATATTCAATTCAATCAATTGGTGGATAACATTGAGAACACTCTTTTATATGATATGTAGTTGCTAACATCATCTTTTTTAAAAGATATATAACATGAATCATTTTATATCATAAAATCTATGTCCTCATTACGTTTGAGAGAAGGAAAAACTCCTAGCTCAACCTTAATGGAATTTGAGGGGCATTCATGAGGTGAGAAGTTCAAGCAAATACCTTTCTAAGATTGATGGAGTACAAGCTATTATGACATTGAGAAATATAAAGCAATTAAAGCAAGTTGCATCTCATTCTCAATCTGAAAATGGAGGAAAGTAAAGACAAGCAAAGTAGAAGTGAAATAAAAATGAAAAAGAAGTTGAAGTAACAAATTTTTTAAGTATTTACAAAATCTAAAAAATTGATTTTATTGGAAAATTGAATATCTTACAAAACCACTATATTCACAAACATTAAAAGGGGTAAAACTAGAAGAAACATGTACCACAAACATAGGATGAATCTGAAAGAAAGTGGAAGCAAACTAGGAAAAAGAAAAACCAAAAAAAAATCACAAGAAATTGGAAAAATTCAAAAAATAAAAGTATGATGAAAGATTTATGAACGGAAGAGAAGATTGAAAGGTAACCTTCCTAAAGGCTCTTCAATGAAAAAAAAAAAAGAATTATTAATGAAATGGAAATATTCTAAATAGTTAAGATGAGAAAGTAGCTATTTCATTGTTGGTCATGTTTGAACAAGTGCCGAAGTATATGAATTTTTTTTTTTAAATTTATGATTCATGAAGAGGAATGTGAACAATAACAAGTTTGTATTCTTGGCTAAGCTAGTAAAATGTGATTATTGCATCCAACACTCTCATGGAATTTATAAGTATGGGTTTCCAATCTATTTATATACATTTGTGAATAATTATAAATGTACACTCATGTTGACTTTACATGTGAATTGGAGTTGAGTTATGTAACTGAGCTTCAAGGATATGGTGCCTTAGATAAATATAGTTAAAATATGCAAAAAAACATTTGCCACAAAGGGATGAAAGTCACAAATAGTTTTACTCAATAGAATTTGCTATCACAAAAAATTATTGAATGAAAATCAATGAATCTTTTTTGAAATTGTATGCCATATTCAAAGATGAAGAGGAAAACAAAAAAAAAAGTTCATTGTAACAGACAAATCCTTGAAGATGAAAGGGAGCAGCTAGTTCACAAGAATAAGTAAACTAGAAAGTTGGATAAAGAAAATTTTTAGAGAAGGTAGTTTAACATACCTTGCGGACTAGAGAAAAAATTTATTGAGACAAACTAGTTCCCAATAACTTGTAAATTTGGTTTTAGCATAGGATGCTAGCGCAAAAAAAAAAGTAGCTATCAAATAAAAAAATTATTGTCATCGACTTTCTAATATCTTGCAAATTGAGGGATTTTTTGAATAGAAGCAGAAGATGAGTAATCTTCAATCCACTATCACTAGTGAATTCAATTGCCAAACATTGAAAGGAGCATCCTTAAAGAAAGTTGAAGGAGAACATGCCAACCAACTTTAATCCTCTTTAAAATGAGTTGAAATATATTTATTTGTAGAATAATGGATGATTTGCAAGTGTGATCCCATTTATTCTCTCTCTCTCTCTCTCTGTCTCTCTCTCTCTATCTAAAAAAATACTTTGATTATTAACTAAAGAAATATAATGAGGCAACTATGTCATCTATCACAAAACTAGAATGGATTAATCCCATAATATGTACCAATTATATTTATTTGGAGTAAGATACTAACTCAATTGGGTAGGCATTAAAAAGACTCAACTTGCATATACAAGAAGAAGTGAATGTAGAAGTGTTGATACTTCTATAATCAAGAATAATTTAGTCTATCTTAAACATCCCATGTGATGTCAAAGAAGTCCAAAGTTTTGAGAATCCTAATTGAGAAAGAGA
This sequence comes from Sapria himalayana, assembly GCA_029783825.1. NCBI lineage: Eukaryota > Viridiplantae > Streptophyta > Magnoliopsida > Malpighiales > Rafflesiaceae > Sapria > Sapria himalayana. Next base: position 2,233,461 of record JAREIK010002147.1, read on the forward strand.
AGATAAATGTGACTAATATAACTTCATTGTGCTGATGAGGAAAAATCAATTTTTTTTTTCTGTTCATTGATCAAAATCTTAATAGAAGTTTGGGTCATTCTTATTGCTGTTTTTTGATGGATATTCAGATTATTTTCAAATTTGAATAGCCTTTAAGGATAAATAGAAGATGACTTCCACATGCTCATTTATTATGTATGCTTACAGAAATGTGTCATTTGAATTGTGCAATACATCATTAGCATTACAAGGATGTATGTTGACTGTCTTAGTTGGTAAAACTATGAAAAAATATAAGTTCAAAGTGCTGATGAGGAAAAATCAATTTTATATTCAGTTCATTGATCAAAATTTTAATAGATTTTTGGGTCATTCTTATTGATTTTTTTTTATGGATATTTAGATTATTTTCAAATTCGAATAGCTCTTAAAGATAAATAGAAGTTGACTTCCACATGCTCATTTATTATATATGCTTACAGACATATGCCATTTGAATTGAGTAATGCATCATTAGTATTACAAGGATGCATGTTGACTGTCTTTAGAGGCATAGTTGGTAAAACTATGAAAATATATATGGATGACTTAAATTTAAGTGGAGATGGCCAGGAGGATTATTTATCAAATTTGGAGGAAGTTCAAAATTAATGCATTGAAATAAATATTACTTAGAATTTGGTGAAGTAGCATTTTGTGGTGTAGAAATGAAAAGTTCTTGTCATTATGACTTTCAAAGAAGTGATTGAGGTAAATGAAACAAAGTAGAGCTGATTGCTATACAACCACTCTTACTAACATAAAGTACGTGAAATGATTCCATAGGTCTATCAACTATTATGCAAGTTTTATAAATGATTTTTTAATATATGATTTTTTATAAAGCTGAAAATCTATCTTATAATATGGGTGTCAAAGAAGTTTTGAGAAGTTGATTCTTCATTTCACTAGTGTTCCCATTATGAAAGCATTTAATTGAAGCTTGACATTCAATGTAATTTACTAATGGATGATGCAAGTGATTTTACATTTAGGTAGTTCTCAGCCAAATGAAAATGGGAAAGTCCTATGTTATTTAATTTGCATACAAATCCTCCATGAAGCTCAAAGATATTACACCATCATGTAGGAAACATTACTTGTTGTGGAAGTTATCATTAAAGAAATTCTAAAATTATTTGTTGAAATCTTTTATAATTGTGTTCTAGACCAAGCAACATTAAAATATGTTCTAGATGAGAATGATGCTAATGTAAAATTATTTAGATAATTCCTCTCATTACAAGAGTTTCACTTGTAAATTGAAAATAAAAAGGAAGTATCTACCAAGCTATAATGACACATGCTTCTGACACACTTGTCCATCTCTTATGCATTCCCTGCAAATGGTACATGCTATAAGACATGCTATCATTGTCATTCTATTGTGTGCAAATCCACAAAATTATAGTAGCATCAAAAGTAGAAAATCAAAATAAAGCTCATTAAAAAGTAAAACAAATTACCATGGACAATCTTGAAGCTCGCATATAAATAATTTTTCAAATATCAATTGAGTATATTTCTCGAAGCTCGCATATAAATGGAAAATCTTGAAGCGAAAAATTTTTGTGAAAGAGTGTCGTTTCATGGTACACTCATATTGTGAAGTATTTGGTGACCATAAATATACCAAGTAGTGGAAAGAAAATGAAAGGAAGTTATTCCTAGAAAAGGTTAATTCATACTATTAAAAGAGCACTTATCCCCAATATTGTACAAATCAATTTATTGAAAAGTGTGTTCTAGCAGAAGAGCAATAAGCTATCTTGGCCCATTTCCATACTTATGCGCGTAGAGACTATTTCACAACTCAAAAAACTAGGCTTAAAATATGTAAGTGGGATTTTTTTTTGGATGCATTTATATAATGATTCTAATACTTGGGAGTCGAACTTATGATATTTATTAAAAACTTGATAAATATTTTTTTTTTGTTTTTTGAGGTTACCAAAGTACTTGTGATTGATGGTAAAACATTTTTTAAATAAGGTGGTTAACTATAATTTTGTCGAGTACTGGGTGATACACAAAATATCAAAAACATACATCCATAAACAAATGGGCAAGTAGAGCTAATAAGTTTAGAAGTAGAGAATATGCTTGTGAAAATCATAAATGTCAACCAGAAGAATTGCACATAAAAATTGATAGATTATTTATATGTTAAATGAATATCCTTCGACACTATTTTGGAAATGTCCTTATACCAAATTGTCTATGCAAAATCTTGTGACTTATTCATGGAGTTGGAATAAAAGCTTAATGGGAATACAAAAGTTGAATTTCAATCTAAATTTGATCAAAATAAAAAGATTCTTAGAAATCAATGAGTTGAAGAGATGTAAGATGACACTTTTTTAAGTGGGAATTACTAAGGTAAATTTCAAATGATGGCAAGATTAATTGGTGTTAAACAAAAATTATGTGATTAGACAACAATTTTTCTATGCATAGAAAAACTCTAAATTTTTTTCATGTAGGTATAAATTTCGATGCAAACAACCATACTTGATGCATCAAACAATCTTAAATAGTGTAGTTGAGATAACATATACAAGATCATGAAAATCAAGCAAAGTGTATGGGGAGCAACATAAGTTATTTAAAGAATGGTTCACTTAGCCTTTTTATGACTACAAGTCTATCCTTTCTTAACACTTCCAAACAAAATTTACTACAAGCCTTTATATGACTACAAGCAACAAAAGACAGAAAAACAATTCATCCTTCAACATAAGTTTTTTGAAGAATAGTATAGTTGACTATTAGTCTTTTTATGACTACAAGCAACATAAGACATAGGAAAACTATTCATTCATTCTTCTTCTTCTTCTTCTCCTACTCCTCCTCCTCCTCCTCCTCCTCCTACTCCTCCTCCTCCTACTCCTCCTCCTTCTCTCCTACTTCTTCTTCTTTGCCTTTTTATGAATACAAGTCTATCCTATTTTTTGTATTTTGTTTGAGTGGTTAGTTGGTATAGAATAAAAAGAAAAGAAACCTAAAATGAAATAGAGAAAAATAAACAAGACAGCAAGAAGAATAAAAAGCAACAAAATACTAGAAAAAGAAGGAAGTAGATGGTGAAAAAGAGTCAGAGACACTAGAAGCATTATTGTGAATTTATTTGATTAAGGATGATAGAATATGTATAATATGTTATTTTTATCTTGATTGGTCTATCTATGAAGGCATGCAGAATTGGGAAGTGAGTGAACTAGAGCATCTTTGCAAGTAGTAATCATATACAAAAGCTTTATGGGTGATTGGATAGCTCTTTAGCATGTTTTTGCAGGTAGTTGTGAAGTTAATTTAGGCTCCAAAAGGAAAGAAGTTTCAGAAAATATTTTTTATATGCACTTGTGATATAAAAATGCATTTTGGAACTTTTCTTTAAGTAAATTTGACAATTAGCTACAACATGCTAGAACTTTTTTCAAACATTGCACAAAAGAAAGACAAAAAAAATAGCCCAAGTATATTTTTTGGTTATAAAAAAAAGGGGATTCATGCTTCAAAGATTTAATCGCCAGAGTCTCAAGTTTATATTATTCTTCTTGATTTATGATTTTTTAGGTTGTATTTTCTTAAAAATTTTCTCATTCAGAATTTTTTTTTTTTTTGGATATTTAATATTTTATGGATTTTAGTACACATACTAGATTTTCTAGAATTAAGAATTATGGATTTACTTGAATTAAATTTGAATTTATGTTTAAACATATTATGCTATAAAATTTAGAATTTAATTTAATTAGTTTTAATTAAAATAAATTATGAATTGAATTTATTTTATTAAAAAGTTGAAACTTTTCAAAAATACAAAATTTAATCACGAATGTATTGATAAAATTTGAAGTTTCTATTGCATCAAATAAAAGGTTATTCCTAACATTACTAGTAGTTTCAAAATAACCACTCTTCAACTAACTCCCTAACAAAAAATTGTATCAAAGTCTTGGTTTCCAATACCATCATCCTAAAAGAGGTATCATAACTTCTATTTAAGTTATTCAGTGATATCAATGCAATCTCTAGTTTATTGGATATTATCAAATGGGCAATAGATTATTCCAATACTAATGTAGCTATATTAGACTTGATTAGGAATATTTTTGTCAGTGTCATATATACATATGGTTGATATTTACTTTTTTTATCATGTAAGGCCACTATATGATACTAAAGTTAACAGAAACTAACTATTCTATTTGGAAACATATAATGTATATGACACAAATATATAGTGGTCAGGCATATTTTATGGTTATAGAAAAAAGGGGTTCATGATTTAGAAGCAATTTTGCTTCTATTGTTCTCTTCTTATAGAAGACAAAATGGAGGGATATATTTCTAGAGAAAAAAACTTACAAAAGCTTGAAGTTTGAAATATGTTTTTCTAGAAATTTTTAAAAAAAAAAAATATGTTGCCCCATTTATCTTTTTTCTCTTGTGGTTTTTATAGAAGTCTTTTCTCTGGTATGGTTCAACATCAAATAGGACATTCTAAATATAATCTCCTCTTTTGTCTAGAATATAGAGCGGGTGTTGTTATTGATTTATTACCATGAAACTAATGAATTGAACACTTAACCTCAAGAATAATATGCAATGACTTCTATTTGATAGACCTCCTCATTTTTTCACGTAGCTAATTAAATCAAAAAGTCATCATTTTTGAATATGAAGTGGATCTTTATACTCAAAGGGTAATATGTAATTCATGTGGTTATCCAATTATTCATAATTTTTTTCTCTGATTCTTGTAGTTGGTTTATGTACAAAGATATGTAATTTTATAGTAGTATCTGCCTATTCCATATTAAAACTAAGATTAATACAAGTAGCCAAGCAATAGAGAGATGGAATTAAGGATTCAATATTTTAAATATTTTCTTTCTACTTCATATCCATTGTATTAAAATTTGAGTATTCTTTATATTTGTTAAATAGACTATGAATATTGCATATGCACCTAAGCATAATTTTGACACCCCATCCCCCAGCGGGTCTCACTCATTCCATCACACAGTACAATGTGCAATAAAATAAAATTTTCTCAAATGTACCATACATTTTCTTTTTTTTTAAGCGGAATAAAGAAAATACACAACATATTATTTAAGCCACAACCGGCTTCCCTTACATGTGTATATGTCATCTGTGCTGGACTTGTACCTGAAAGGGGGTCCCACAAATGGAGTGAGCAAAGCTAAGCCACAACCGGATTCCCTTACATGTGTATATGTCATCTGTGCTGGACTTGTACCTGAAAGGGGGTCCCACATATTTCTGAGTCCCATTGACTCCCTTACACATGCCGAAGCCAAGTGTGACATATTATATATATGTGTGTGTGTGTGTGTGTATCTATAAAAATATTTATTTTTTTGGAATTATTCTGAAAAATATGGACCTCATCCGAAAAACATATTGACATTTCTCCTAATAAAATATAATTTTTTTTGGATTTACTCTGAGAAATATGTACCATGTAACTTAGCTTGGATGTTGAACCAATTCGAGTTCGCAAATTTATAATAGCTATGTACCAAATAAATCACACGCAACTCAGTCTGGACATTGTCCAAATTCGAGTTCGCTAAATATCATCCATATACCTTTATATATATATATATATATATATATAACATGCACCCACCCATGTATATGAAATGTTGCCATGCATATGAAATACAATTATGTCATTTCTGATTTAACCCATGTTTCAGACACAATTATAATAATACAGATTTAATTCGTCATGCACTAACTTTTACTAAACGAAATACCAAAACTTTTTACTAATTAATTATTTCAGATAAAATTTCTAACAATTCGAATTGAAATATAAAACATAATCATTTATGGCCATTAAATAGAAAGAAATTCTGATAAGAGAAAACCACTATCTTTTGGAAAATTTGATGGAAACTTAATAAATTTGATATCAAACTGAAGATCTCGTCGTGTATAGTAACGTAAGTTCTTAGACTATTTCATTCTGATTCCAGAATAATCCATTATGATTGAAAGAGAATCCACATTTTTTTTTCTTTCTGTACTGTATCTCTCTCCCTTGCCGCCGAAATGTTTTTGTTTCAGCATTCTCCTGTTTTGCAGATTCATGACGTTTCTTGTTTTTTTTCTAAAAGTATTATTATTTATTAATTTTTTTTATTTTTTTTTTGGGTTGATGCCTGGATAGCTGATGGATGTGTCCGCGCATGCACAACCACGTGCGGACATCATTGCGCGGCCTTTCAGTTAGGCGTAAATTTTTTTTTCTAAATATCCTAATAATAATTTAATTAAATAAAAATATATCTAAATTCTGATTTTCTTAGAATTTAACGTAATTTGACACCGTAGCTATATTTTCCTAGACGAATTCAATAACGACATCTATTTTATTATTAGGGATCTAAATTTTCAAGTTATTTTCTCTTATTGCAAAATTACCATTTTGCACATTTTTTCCCAGAAATTAAATTATGTTAATTATTTATTCATTTTTTTCGGGATTTCACATTATCTCCTCCTTGAATAATTTCATCCCGAAATTCTCACAAATACACCTTTGTACTTATAAATATATTCTGAAGTTAAATAATTATTAATTTACTAAAATACATAACTTAATTTTCAAATAAAAAAGTATAAGCAACATGCATCGTGTCTTCACGTTCTCATGTTACTTCTTTTATTCCTTTATGCTGTCATATTACTTTTATTTGTCTCATAGTTTTGCATTGCAAAACTTGGTCTCGACTATCAATGATACGCATTGACATTTATTTAAATGTTTCATCTACATCAATACTAGTTCACCCTATTCCATTACATAAGTTGGATTAGGAATATATTTCCTAAGCACAGAGACATGGAATATCTCGTGGACACCAAATAAACATGGTGGTAATGTCAATCGATAAGCAGCCAAACCCACCTTCTCGAGTATTTCGAATGGCCCAATATATCTTGGCAATAACTTTCTATGCTTGCTAAATCTAATTACTCCCCTTTTTGTCATCACTTTCAAGAAGACATGATCTCCCACCTCAAATTCTAGAAGTCATCTTCATTTATCAACATAACTTTTCTATTGACTTTGAGCAATAAGAAGACGTCATATCAAATCTACTTTCTCTGAGGTACCTCTAATCACATCTAGACCCGTGATGGATCTATCTCCCTTCTCAGCCCAAGAAACTGGAGATCAACATGGCCTTCCATACAATGCTTCATATGGTGCCATTTGGATACTTTCCTGATAACTATTGTTATAGGAAAACTCGACCAAAGGAAGATGTTCTTCCCAACTATCCTTGAAATCTAGACAACATGCTCGCAACATATCTTCCAAAACTTGTATGGTTCTTTCTGACTGATCATCTGTTTGTGGATGGAAAGTAGTACTCATTATCAATTATGTTCCCATTACTTTCTAAAAATTCTTCCAAAAATGAGCCATAAATCTGGGATCTCTATCAGATATAATAGATACTGGCACTCCATATAATCGGACAATTTCTCATATGTATAACCTGCATATTATTTGCATGTGAAGGTCATCCGCATTGCCAGAAAATGTACTAACTTTTTAAGCAAGTCCACAATCACCCACACATCATTATGTTTTCGTGATGTCCGTGGCATGTAAGTCACAAAATCCATCATGATATGCTCCTATTTCCACTTTGTTACCTCCAAATGTTGGAGTAATCCTACTGACCTCTGATGCTCAGCCTTTATCTACTGGCACGTGATGTATCATCGAACAAAATCCCCAATATGTCTCTTCATCCCATTCCAATAATATTGGCAACAAAGATCATTATACATCTTTGTGCCACCTGGATGTACTATAAAATGAGAACAGTGAAATTCTCTAAGAATCTCCTCTCTCAATTTCACTATTGGAAGAACCACAATCCGTCTCCTAAACCAAAGACTACCATCCATATGAATAGCCTAACCTTCATCGCACTTACCAGTATCTACTTGGTTCTTTATAGATAATATTTATGCATCTTGTTTTTGCATCTCAATCACCATATTTAATAGCGAAGGTATAACTACTAAACTTCCGATAACACCCTAAATTTGACTGTAATATTGTAAGCTAAGCCATCTCATAGTTTCAAGCATATCCAATTCTCATGAAGTTATACTAGCTAGTGCACCTCGTGACTTTTGACTAAGTACATCAGCCACCACATTTGCCTTACTTGGATGGTAATGCAAAGTAAAATTATAATCTTCTAGATTCTCTATCCATCGACACTGTCTCATGTTAAGGTCTCTTTGTGTAAAGATATATTTTAGACTTTTATGGTCTAAATATACCTCAAATTGCTCCTCATACAAATAGTGACACCATATTTTTAAAGAAAAGACTATAGCCGCCAATTCTATATCATGTGTGGTGAAATTTTTCTCATGATTCTTTAACTACTTTGAACCATAAGCTACCACTTTCCTAGATTTCATCAGAACACATCCCAATCAATCTTTCAAGGCATCACAATACACTGTATATTTCCTGCCCCCTATCCAAAACTATCAGAATAGGTGCTGGAGTAAGTCTCCTTTTCAATTCCTAGAATGTATTTTCACTTGAATTAGTCTACTCATACTTGACTTCCTTCCTGGTCAATCTAGTCATTGGAGCAACTAACCGAAAAAAATTTTCAATAATTCTTCTATAATATCTTGCCAGTCCCAAAAAACTAAGTATTTCAAAAACTGACTTTGGCCTCTCCCAACTCATGACTGCCCTAACTTTTTCAGGATCCACTGAGACACCTGTAGATGATACTACATGTCCCAAAAATGATACTTATGTCAACCAAAAGTCACATTTCCCAAACTTAGCATACAACTTATGTTCTCTCAAAGTTTGAAGAATAATATATAAATGATCCTCGTACTCTACTTTGGACTGAGAATAGATCAAAATGTCATCCATAAAAATCACAACAAAATTATCTAAATATGGCTGAAATATTCTATGCATAAGATCCAGTAATACTACTGGCACATTCGTTTATCTGAAAGGCATTACTCTAAACTCAAAATACTCATACCGTGTTCTAAATATTATCTTGGGGATGTCAGCCTTTCTAACTCACAACTGGTGATATCCAATACAAAGATCTATTTTGGAAAAGACATCTGCTCCTTTTAACTGGTCTAATAAATCATCATTCCTTGGTAATGAATATTGATTTTTTATCATAACCCTATTTAACTGTCGATAATCAATGCACAGTCAAAAGGTTTTATCCTTCTTTGCAAATAAAACCAGAGCACCACAAGGTGAAGTGCTAGGTCTAATAAACCCCTTGTCCAAAAAACTTGTATCTGGACCTTGAGTTCTTGTAGTTCAATCGGTATCGTCCTATGTGGAGTAATAAAAATGAGGGATGTACCAGGATGTAACTCAATACAAAAATCCACATTTTTGTGCGGGGGTAATTCTGGTAATTCATCAAGAAAAACATCCTCATATTCACAAACTATCCAATGAAGATTCATATGTCCCCTCTTCTTCTAGGGTGAGACATGTCAGCCAACCCATGAGTTGTCTATGTCATTTAGAATCATATATAGTATGGGGCAAAGCATCAAGCTTATCCCCCTGAAAATACAACACATATATCATCTGGTATGTGGATAATAATTCTTCTATGATCGCAATCAATAATAACTCGATGTGCTATTAACAAGTCCATGCCAAGAATTACATCAAAATCCGACTTGTTCATGAATCTAAGGTCTGTCATGAATAAAATCCTGAGATTTCTAACTCACAATCTTGACATATCTGACTAATTTTCACATTAGTCATCTCCAAAGGAGAAGTCACATACAATAGCTCATCCAAGTTTTTAACTCCTAATCCTAATTCTTTCACACATGATGTAGAAATATATGAATGTGATGCACTAGAATCAAATAGAACTCTTGCCCATAAATGAAAAAGTAAGAAAGAACCTTGTACCACTGACTGATCTATCCTATCCATCTGTGGTGTAATGGCATAGACATGCCCTTGGGTCCTTAAAGTCTCGGTCTATGAGCACTCACCTCTACCTCGACTCATGCCTTGGCCTCTCTGATATGCTTTTAAAGTAGGAGATATTTTTGGAATACCCTGAGTTTGCACCCAATTTCTTGGACCCGTACTAGAAAAAGGAGGAATAAAACATATTTGTGTATCTCCCACGGATGTCTAGGATTGTGTTGTCTCATAATCCTGGAATCCCTGCTTCAGTGGACACTCATGTTTATAATGTCCTTGCTGATGATATAAAAAAACAATTTTTCTATCCAATTTGGCTAATATTTTCAATTTGGCTTTGGCCTTGATAATCACGCCATTGTCCATAAAATCTTTCTAGAATAAATGGTCTCTGCTGCTTTCCAGAAAAATGTTGATTTTTTTTTCTCTTTCCGCTAGCACTTCTACTCATTTCCCAGATATTTCATGCATCCTCAACTTCTCACTCGATGGCTAAAGCTGTCTTAACCATTGAATCTATATCTTGGATAAGAAATCCCACAATCTTGTCTTGGATGGACAATTGTAATCCATCTTCAAATTTTCAGACTTAGTCACATTAGTAGCCACATAATCATTCTCAAAACGTGCCAACTTAGTCAATTTAGCCACATAGTCCAGCACTGTCATATTTCCTTGTCTAAGTTCAAGGAATTCTCGGGCCTTGGCATGTCTAACTAAAGTCGTAAAATATTTTTATATAAATAGTTCTTTGAATTCTTACCCATGTCATTGCCTCTATATTTTTTGAGATCTTGATCCAATCCCACCAAATTTGGGACTCACCCTCTAGCTGGAATGATGCTAGCTAGATTTTGGTAGCATTGGAAGTGATTTCCATTGCATCCAAGATTTTATCAACTTGTCGAAACCAAAGATCTACCCTCATTAGGTCCCCTCTCCCCATAAATGTTGGAGGATGATGTACCTTGAACTTTTGGAGATTACTTGATCCTTCTTGACTTTTAGTTGTACTAGTTTGTCAACTCTTGCAACAACGACACCCACAGCCTCTATTAGAGCCTGTTGATCAAAGAAGACTGGGGTTGATCCTCATTTCATGGATGTTCCCGGTGTCCTCGTTCTCTACTTGTCCTATTTTCATAAGTCAAATAATACTATAAGAATCAAAGTCATTTCCTATTATTAGTGCACATGCCAACTAATAATAGATTTTTCATTTTGAAAATATCATATCATTTTCTGAATCGCTAAGGTTATGTTTCTTTACCCTAGTGTTCTCTTTTTTCCCGAGTATTAGATATTTATATATCTAAACTTTCCCATCACATTATGAAACTTATACCAATTTTTTGAGTTATAGGTAATCGTATATCTAACCTCTGATATCAAACTGTGAGACCCCATCTCTCAGGGGGTCCCACTCATTCCATCATACAATACAATGTGCAATAAAATAAATTTTTTTCAAATGTTCCATACATTTTTTTCAGCATAATAAAGAAAACACACAACATATTATTTAAGCCACAACCAGCTTTCCTTCACATGTGTGATCTTGTATGTGGATCTGTCATCTGCCCTGGACATGTACATGAAAAGGGGTCTCACAAATGGAGTGAGCAAAACTCAGTGGATGTAAACTTTTTAAGAGTTACTCCCTACCTAAGTGCACGTAAAACATCATGCATATAAATCAATGCCCATTCAAGTACAATGTGTATATAAATGTAATTATGGATGAAAAATTTATATGCCCATATTCTTGAGTCCCATTGACTTCCTCTCACATGACAAAGCTAAGTGTGATCTATTATATATATAGATATATATGTATATATGTATATAAATCTATAGAAATATTTATTTTTTTGGAATTATTCTGAAAAATATGGACCTCCTCCGAAAACCATATTGAACATTTCACTGAATAAAATATAATTTTGTTGGATTTACTCCGAGAAATATGTACCGTGTAACTCATACTGGACATTGTCCCAATTCAAGTTCACAAATTTATAATAGTCATGTACCAAATAAAATCCCGTGCAACTCAGTCTGGACATTGTCCTAATTCAAGTTCACTAAATACCATATATATATATATATAATATGCACCCACCCATATATATGGAATTTTTTCGTGCATATCAAATACAATTTTCACTTTTGATTTAACCCATGTTTCAGACACAATTATAACAATCCAAATCTAATTCGTCATATACTAACTTTTACTAAACGAAATACTGAAACTTTTTACCAATTAATCATTTCCAAAAAAAATTATATTAATTCGAATTGAAATATAAAACATGATCATTTATGGCTATTAAATAGATAGAAATTCTGATAAGAGAAAACCACAACCTTTCGGAAAATTTTATGAAAACTTTATAAATTTGATATCAAACTAAATATCTCATCGTGTAGAGTAACTTTAGTTCCTAGACTTTTCATTATGATTCAAGAATAATATGTTATGATTGAAAGAGAATCCATGAATCTTTTTATTTTTTTTTCTTTTTGTACTATATCTCTCTCCCTTGCCGCCAAAAAGTTTTTTTTCAGCGTTCTCTCATTTTTCGGATTCCTGACATTTTCTTGTTTTTTTTCTATAATTATTATTATTATTTAATTTTTTTTATTTTTTTTCTTTGGGTTGATGCCTGGATGGCAGATAGACCATGCCCATGCATGCACAGCCACATGCAGGCGTCGTGGCATGGTCTTACGGTTGCGCGTAATTTTTTTTTTCTAAATATCCTAATAATTATTTAATTAAATAAAAATATAACTAAATTCTGATTTTCTCAGAATTTAACACCATAACTATATTTTCTCATATGAATTCAATAATGATATCCATTTTATTATTAGGGCTCTTTCCCTTTTTCAGGGTATTTTCTTTTATTACAAAATTACTATTTTGCCCATTTTTTTCCAGAAATTAAATTATGTTAATTATTTATTCATTTTATTTTCGGGATTTCACAGTAATACTTGTTATAGGAGTATAAAAAGATAAATACATATTTATCATATCATAAAATATCTTAAGAAATATAAAAAATATAATTTTTCTCTCTAAGTCTGATTCATTGATAATTATTTTACTTGTTTTACTATTAATCTAATCATATATCATGTGTTGTATGTTGGTAGCTAACACATAAATCCTATGACATATATGTATAATTCCAATTATGTGTAATATCTCTTTAAGAATTTTTTATTTGTTAGGTGTGCTGACTTATATAGAATATCAAACTCTTATAGCTTGCAATATATGTTAATATATTTTAGTATATTTCACATATGATCTAATATGGGGCAAACTATTTTTATTTGTGTTTATACTATTAGGTTAATTATATGACATATACACCTAACCTATCAAGAAAAATGAAAATATAGCAAAACAAGTAAGTATTATTTCTTTGCTTAACAACAAATTTATATGGAGCTAAGATTGATAATTTTTCGGGTCAAAACTCATAAGCCTTGATCCAGATGGGATATACATCTATATGGCTAATACAGCTAGTAAAATATTTCTTAATACTCCCCCTCAAGTTGGTGAGTGAATGTCACGAAATCCCAACTTGCTAGGTAAACTCACAAAGTGATCTTTTCCTAAGGCCTTTATAAATACATCAGCCTGCTGTGAGTTTGAAGGAACAAAAAAATGATCAATCATTCTAGTTGTATTTTTTCTTGTACTATATGATAGTCTATTTTAATGTGCTTTGTATGTTCATGAAAGATAGGATTCACCACAATGTGCAAAGCTACTTGATTATCACAAAATAATGGTATTGGAGATGTCTGAGAGACCTTTAAATCATGTAGTATATAACATAACCAGGTTAACTTTAAAAATGTGTTAGCCATGGCTTGATACTCAGCTTCAGCTGATGATCTAGAGACATTGGCTTGTTTCTTGAACTTCCATGATATGAGAGAATTTCCAAGAAAAAATGTAATATCCTATAACTGATCTTCTTGTGGTGCGACAACTTCCCCAATCCGAATCACAAAAGGCTTTCAAATTTAAATTGTTATTAGAGTGAAGTAATAATTCTTGGCCTGGGGTACCTTTGATGTACTTGAGGATTCAAATGGCCGAGTTTCAATGTGGTATTCTAGGCTCTTGTATGAATTAGTTCAATGTGCGAATTGAGTAGACTATGTCAGGCCTTGCCACTGTTAGATAAATCAATCTTCCATCTAATCTTCTGTACTTTGTTGGATCATTTAGCAATGCTCCGTCAGTGGAAATGAGCTTCAAATTTTTCTCCAATGGTAAATTATTGGGACGCATACCTAGGAGTCCTGTATCTTGTAAAATATCCAATGCATACTTTTTTGTGACATTAAAATTCCCTTTTTTAAACGAAAGAATTCAATACCCAGAAAGTACTTCAAGTCTCCAAGATCTTTGATATGGAAGCATTTAAGAATGAATCTTTTGAGGAGTTACATTTCATGTAGATTATTTTTTGTGTGGAGTATGTCATCAACATATATGAGAATTGATGTAAATGAATTTCCTTAAGCCTTGGTGAAAATTGAATAATCAACCTTTGATTGTTGATAACCGGCCTTTTGAATAGAATCTGAGAATGTAGAAAACTAGTTTCTTGATACTTCTTTAAGTCCATAAAGAGACTTGTTGAGTCGACATACAGTGTTCTTCCCCTATTAGTGAAGGCCAGGTGGAGGTTCCATGTATACAACTTCATGTAAATCACCATGGAAGAAAGTATTTTGAACATCCAATTGGTGGATGTACCAATGATGTGCATAAGCAATAGCAAGAAGACATCGAAGTGTTGTAAGTTTAGCTGTTGGTGAAAATGTTTCATTATAGTCAATGCCTGCAATTTGATTGTATCCCTTAGCAATGAGGCGAGTCTTGTGGCGCTCAATGGTACCATCAGATCGGTATTTTATTTTGTAAACCCATTTACATTCGATTGGTTTATGACTGATAGGTAGAGGGACTAAGTTCCATGTGTTGTTGAGTTATAATGTTTCTAATTCTGTATGCATAGCTTGTTGCCAATGTGGATCAAAGATAGCTTGAGAATAAGTTATGGACTCGATGTATTTTGTGATGGTGGCTAAAAAGTTAGAATGAGAGGAAGATAAATGTGTGTAGGAAAGGAAATATGAGAGTGTATATCGAGTACTTGTCTTAGAATTTGATGTTGAGGTAGATCGATTAGCTTGAGATGACATTAGGGAGTCTTTATGCCATGTTGAAGGTCGCTATAGTCGTGTTGACTGTCTCGGAGGGGAAATGGGTTCAGAAGGAATGTCTGACGTGTCTGAAAGTGTTGGTGTAGTTTGCATATGTATGGGAGAGATGGGTTCATGTGTATTTGTTATTTCTATTTGCTCAGGTTGGTGAGAATGAGTCCTAAAAGGAACTGGTGGTATGATAGACTGAGGTGTTGTTGTTTCAAAAAAGAAATTAGGTATTACAAAATTAGAATTTTTTGAGGTGGATGAAAAAGGGAAAATGGTTTCATGGAACTTGACATCATGACTGACAAAAAATTTCTCAATTTCCATGTCATATAGTTTGTATCCTTTTTGCCCAATTGGATATCCAATGAAAATGCAATTTTTGACACGTGATTCGAATTTATAAATTAGGTGTACATTAGTGGCATAACATAGGTAACCAAAAACTTTTAAGTGATCAAGAGATGGTGGATGATGATATAAAATTTCAAAAGGTATTTTATTTGAAAGCAATGGGGATGGTAACCGGTTAATGAGATAAATAGCTGTTAAAACACACTCTTCCCAAAAACACAAAGGTAAATGAGATTGAAAAAGTTGTGCTCGTGTTATAGTGAGAATGTGACACTACTTCCTTTCAACAACTCCATTTTGTTGTGGAGTGTAAACACATGTGTGTTGATATTCAATGCCATGAAACCTAAAAAAAAATTTCAGAGACAAGAATTCAAAACCATTGTCTACTCTGACTGCTTTGACATAGACATGAAATTGAGTATAAACAAAATCAATGAAAGATTTTAAAATGTTTTGAGTCTCAGATTTGTGTTGCATAAGAAATATCCATGTGCATCTTTTAAAGTCATCTATGATGGTAAGGAAGAATCATTTCTCTGAGTGTGTGGGGACTTTGTGAGGATCCCAGATATCACAATGCAATAAATCAAATGGAGCATGAGTTGATATGGAACTTAGTAGGAGGGGAAGTCTTGTTTGTTTCATCATGGGACAAATAGTACAATTATTGTCATAAGAAATATTATTTGAAGATAACAATGAAGAAGCTAACTTAAGGTGAAATGGTGATGGATGTCCAAGACGCATATGCCATATATTGGAAGGGTGTGAAATTTGATGATAGATTGATGTTTTTTGCAATGGAGGCATGTAATAGAGACCACCAAGTTGTTTACTCGAGTCAGTCATCTTTTCCATAGTCAAGTCCTGTAGGACAAAAAAGGTGGGAAAAAAATGGCACAAAAAATTTAAAGTAGTGGTAATTTTGCTCACAGAAATCAGATTTAAGCAAAAATTAGGAACTCACAGAACATCATTTAAGGTGATATCAGAATTGAGAGATACAGTTCAAGTTGAAGTGATTGAGGCTGTAGATCCAGTTGATAAATTAATGATAGGTATTGATGATGCTTGTGTTTTAGTGAAAAGAGTTGAATTAAAGGTGATATGATCGGTGGCACCACTATCCAAAATCCAAGACTTATTGAATACAGAATAAATTGAAGCATCAGAAAAAATAGAGACCTATTGTATTTGCATAGGTGTTTATATTATAGTTTGTGCTTTAATGATAGGGCATAAGAAAGTTGTTGAAGTTGCTCTATGGAGAATCCCTGCAAGATATTGGCTGGGTCAGAAGTTTGACTTGTTTTGTTAGCGTTATGTTTGGATTGAGGGGATTCTGTTGCATTAGCAGTGGGGAAGGAATTTCTTCGAAATCCTCGTTGTTGTTGATCTTGTCGGTTGCTTGTGATATTGGGTGTCCATGTGCCATTTTTGTATCTACATCTATCCTCAATATGCCCTTTTTTATCATTGTATTTGCCATAAAACTTTAGAGTACGATAATTTCTAATGGTGTGGCCTTATATGTTACAGTGTTTACAATGCTTGCCTTTTGATTTATTCTGAATTGCAACAACAATAGAAAAATTTTCAATTGTTTCTGATGTCACTTGTTTCTGAATTTCTTCTTGAATGATTAGGGAATAGGCCTGATGAACATTAGGTAGTGAAGTTATATTGAGAATGTTTCCACGAACACTATTGTGTCATTAAGGCCCATGAGAAATTACATCACCCGATTCTCTTCTCTTTATTCAATGTGTGCCTTCATTTGGTTGCAAGCGGGGATAGATCAATATGTATCTAACTCATCCCAAAGATTTTTGAGTTTTATTAAATAGGCTAAGATTGTCATCATGCCTTGTCAGAGAGACGCTAGTGATTTTTGAATTTGATAAATTGTTGGTGTAATTTTTTGTGAGAATTGGTCTTTGAAATCTTCCCATACTTCGCGTGTCATTTTGGCATAAATGACTCATTTAGCTAGATCAGGTTCCGTTGAGTGGGTAAACCATAATAAAATCATGTTGTTGCATTGATTTCAAAAAGCATATTCTGTTGGATGCTCTATTTTGGAAGGAGGTTTAATAGACCCATCAATGAAGCTGATTTTGTTTTTGGCTAAAAAGGCATGAATCATGGATTTACTCCATGATGGATAATTGGAGCCATTTAATTTCATTAGAATGAGCAAGTGACTGGGTTGATCTGAATGATGGACAAAAAATAGATTGGAAGAATCCATAATTGAAAGAAAAAAATTAGTGATATTAGTTGTGGGTTTTTTTATTTTTTAAAATGAAATTCGATCCGGATCACGCCTCATGGGATCGAACTAGGTTTTTTTGTGTGCTCGCCTTTTCATTTGTGAGCAGAGGCGTAGAGACTCTTCACGATGCTAAGAAGAGTTCTAAAATTTTGTCGGTGCTTTTCAAGCGATCACCTGCAGGATGTCTCAACGCGAATCACGAACGTGAGCATCACGGGCCTTCAAACTTTCCTCTGTATTTGCTCATTTTGGTGTGGAAAAGCCAAAAATATTCACCAGTTCTATATGTTGAATCAGTGGCAGCCTGCAAAGGTATGGATGAGAGGTTGTCGATGCTGCTTAGAGATCTCGACGACTCGAAGCCCTCGTAGCATAAGAGCATGAGAGATGCTAATATGTGGAGATGCTAGTTATTCGAGATTGCAAACCATCTTCATCCTTGTCTTTTCTCTAAATATGTAGCAGAAGCAAACCTTTATCATTGAAGAGCATCTTTGCCTCTACTTCTCTTACATCTCTCTGTCCTCCATCCCTCTGATACCATATTAAGAAAAATGAAAATATAGCAAAACAAATAAGTATTATTTCTTTGCTTAACAACAAATTTATAGGGAGCTAACATTGACAATTTT
Source organism: Sapria himalayana (assembly GCA_029783825.1). Classification (NCBI taxonomy): domain Eukaryota; kingdom Viridiplantae; phylum Streptophyta; class Magnoliopsida; order Malpighiales; family Rafflesiaceae; genus Sapria; species Sapria himalayana. Next base: position 2,252,044 of record JAREIK010002147.1, read on the forward strand.
TCTGGTCAAAACTCAAAAGTCTTGATCCAGATGGAATATACAACTACACAACTAATACAGCTGGTAAAATATTTCTTAATATAACCTAAACAAATATCATCTAAGAAGCCATATTTAATGGTTCTAAAAAACATACTTATTACTATGTCTTTATTTGAATCATTATCAAATATAATGCTAAAAGTTTTATTTTGAATCTCATATTCTTTAAATATCCTAGACTAATACTCATAAATGGCAGGGTTATCATATAGGTGAAGCATTATACAAAACTATAATACTCTTTTATTTATTTGGAGCATTATCAAATATCATACTTATTGCTATGTCTTTAGGCTCAATTTATTTTTATTTTTATTTTTTTGAGAATTGAGAGAAATAGAGATGGAGAAAGAACAAATTGTAGATATATTATGAAGAATTAAAAATATTAATATGCCATTTATAGAAATTTATTAACAATAAAAATATATATTTTAATTTGTTTTAATTTTTAAGGTTAGAAATCCAATATCCATTGGAATAAAAACAATGGCTTATGTTTATATTTTTTTTGTTCTTATATTATATATTATTGACAAGATAGGGAGATGTTGATATCCTATCAGAAATAATGGACATGCAACTATTTAACAATGACTACATTTTTTAAAATGTGGAATAATCCATGGATCATGGCACATTTCATGCTTGTCATGCCAGTCATTTAGGTCATGCCTCTCACTGCATGAGGTTGGTGCTACCTCAGCACAACACATCACAAGTTATACCATGGACTAGCATAAAGCATGTCTAGGCATGACTCTTGATCACATCAAGTCAGGCATGGCATAACATTTTTATGTTGTGCCTTAGTTAGTGCTTTATCGACACTACCCACTTGACATCTCTAACTACATAGCAAGAAAAAGTCATAAAATATTTTTTTACTTTCTTTTACATTCATAGAGATCTGAGATTCTTGATCTTATTCATTCTGATGTCTATCATACGTAGATAAAATTAATCAGGGAGACCTTTTATTTTGTCATATTCATTAATGATAACTCTAGGAAAATGCAAGCAATTGTATTGAACATAAAAATTTAGGTATTTCCTATCTTTAAAAATTTTTACAACAGAGTTAAAAGAGAGACTAAAATAAAATTGATCTCAATATATTCTGATAATAAGAGATTATATAGAGGTGAGTTTGAAAGCTACTATGTATATCATTGTATTAGATAATGAAAAGAAATCAGTCAAGATGTCTCAATTAAAAAGCATGGCCAAGAAGATGAAATAGATTACTGAGAAAATAGTATAATGCATACTTTCTCATGCACATCTTCCCAAATTTTTTTGGGGATAAGTTATGCATATGACTATTGATTTAATGAATATATACCCCACTAACACCCAAGATAGAGATGTTTGTAATAAAATTTGGACTGAAAAAAATATTTTATATGACCACTTGAGATGAGTTGGGTACAAAACCTTATTCACATCCTAAAAGATGAAAGATTGAAACTATATGATTTTGCATGTCCATAAATTTTCATTGGCAATAATTTGAGCTAAGTATAAAGCATTATCTCAAGACTTTTGAGGAAAAAAGAAACTTAAATCATATTCTTTATGTCATGGTTGTAGGTAGTTTTATTTATATTATGACATCCATTAGACCAAATATAACACATGTTGTTGATATTATTTGTCATTTTCTCTCAAACTTGGATAGATATTAGTGGGTTATGATGGAATCTTTCATGAGATGTCTACAAGGTACTTACTTTTAATTATCTTTGTGCTTAGGAGGGTTGAAACCTACACTTCTCAAATATACTAATTCCAATATGGCTAATATTTTGGATTTACATAGATCCACCTCATGTTATGTATTGAGCATTGGAGGAGAGTAGTACCCTATTAATCCAAGCTAAAGATTTGGATTCATATAGGTCCACCTTAGGCTTGCAAAAAAATTGTATGAATAAAAAGGTTTCTCATAGACTTTGAAGAGCGATAGGACATATATACTATAGGATGTAATAGTCAAAGAGCTATACATGTATCTAATAATTTAACCTTCCATAATATCTTGAAGCACATTGATGTGCACAATCATTGGATACGAGATGTATTTGTTAGAAAGTTAGTTGTACTTGAAAAAGTAAATACAAATAAATATATCACTGTATGTTATCCAAATCTTTATCACCTTCTAAATTTAGTTTCTTTAAGGTACGTACTAGTATGTATCTCCCCATCTAGCATGGAGGACTAGATTTTTTGGGCATACCTAAGTTGGAGAGACCAAATTTATTTTGGTTGTGTTTATGTTTAAGTGTTTATAATTTTAAAATAGTTATATATATAATTGCTATTTTAATCATGCATATTTTATTTTTTAGTTATTATTATTTTTTGTTGTTTGATAAGGAGGAAGTATAATGAACCACGAGCATGGTATAATTTCTTTGTTGATGCATGCTTTTTATTTTAGGAAAGAGGGGTTCATGATTCAAAAGGAATGTCGTGTTTGTTGTTCTTTTGTTACAAATATAAAATGAAGAGATGTATTTTTATAGAAAAAAGCTTATATAAGCTAGAAGCTTGAAAACTCTTTTTCCAAAAAATATTTTTCAGAAAGTATGTTACCACTACTTTTCTCTTTTCTTGCATGGCTTTTGTAGAAGCCTTATGTCCGGCTTGGTTCAACATGAAAGAAATATTTTGGTCATGATCTTTTCTTTTGTCCAGAATACATAGTGGTTTTTATTGCCAATTTATTGTCATAAAGTTGATTAATTGAATACTTAACCTACAAAATAATATAGAAAGATGTTTGGAGCATTCTCCCTAAAATAATAGGTTTATATTATTATCCTAAATTTATGATTTATAAAATTTTATATTCTAGACAAATTATCTTAGATCAAAACATAATTTTTAGGTATTTTATATTTTATGGATTTTAGTATGTGTCAATAAGTATTTAAAATAGATTATTTATATTTGGGTTCTATAAATTTGACTTTGGATATTTTAAGTGCATATTAGATTTTCTAGAATTTGGAATTATGGATTAAATCGAATAATTTTTTTAATTTGTGTTTAAATGGATAGTGCTTTAAAATTCAGAATTTATTTTAATTACTTTTAATTAAAATAAATTATGGACTGAAACTGAATATATTTTATTAAAAATGTAATTTTTCAAAAATAGAAATTTTAAACTCATTTAGTTTTTAGATTTAAAAGTTTCACAATGCCAAATAAAATTTGTTTTCCAAGATTTTAGCGATTTCAAAATAACCACTAATAGGCATACTTACCTATAAATAAATATTCTAAATTTCTTAAGAGAGAATTTTCACAACTAATTGTGAAAATGAGAAGCATTCTAGAAGATTACTTATCTTTTTATTTTTGAAAGCACTTTCAAAAATAAAAATAATTTTAAAAAAGGGGAATTGTGTTTTGTTGCGCTCCCCACAAAATAATTGAAAAAATAGAATAAAAAATAAATCTTTGAAAAAAAAAAATACACCAAATTCTTACTAAATTAGATTTTGGTGTACTCAACATATTAAACCTTTATTACCCTTAATCATTTGTAATTCCCACTCTCCACTTTGCTCTCCTTAGTGAAACACACCCCTCACTCTCTCTTTACACTCCTCACTCTATCCTTGCGCCCTTCACCCCTCTCTCCTCTTTGGAGTTCGTTGGAGCTCCAGGGAGCTCGTGGAGGGGCGAGGGGAGGAGCAAGGGGGAGGGGCGAGCAGCAAGGTGTGAGGAATGAGGGAAGATGAGCTATTAAAAATTGATTAATGATTAAATTTAGTATTTATGGATTAAGTTAAAAGGGGTATTTTGGCATTATAATATTTGAATGCACCAAAAATCAATTAGTTATGATTTTATTATATTTTTAAATTTTTAAAAATTGAGTTTATTTTTTTTTAATTATTTTATAAATAGTGTAGCAAAAATAATTATCCCATCATGTTTTCTACTTTTAGGATCTAATAATCAAATAATGTGGCAATAAGTGAGTGATGATTTTTTAAATTATAATGAACTACACATTATTGTACACTTTGCTTTTAGTTTTTAATGTTTATTGTTTTTATGTTTGAATAACTTTTTGTTACTTAAATTATTTATGGGGAATTATGTTTTGGGGTGTTTCTCCAAAAATTTTTACAATTAGAAACTAAACTTTTGATATTTGTGAAAAAATCACAAAACTATAAAAAATTAAAAATAAGGGCACTCGAATACGTAATTCCTAAAATACCCTATCCCCTCTCTCCTGGTCCTCGCCCTCGCCCTTGTCCGTCTGCCCTCACCACACCCCTACACCTCTCCCCCCGCACTCTTCACGATGGAGCTCAAGTGAGCTCAACCGTGGAGCTCCATTGAGCTCCTTTGTGGAGCTCAGTCGAGCTCCAGGGAGCTCCACATCGAGCTCACTGGAGCTTCGACATGGAGCTTGTGGAGCTCCGTCGAGCTCCAGTGAGCTCCTTCGTTGAGCTCCAATGAGATCTATGTTGAGCTCAACGAAGCTCCACGAAGGAGCTCATCGAGCTAGATGGTGCTCGACCATGGAGCTCGACGAGCTCTGACGTGAAGTTCCGTCCAGCTCCACAATGGAGCTCTAGTGAGATCCATGTTGAGCTCGACGGAGCTCCACGAAGGAGCTCGACAGAACTCCATGGAGCTCGATGATGGAGCTCGTCGAGCTCTAGTGAGCTCTATGGTCGAGCTCACTAGAGCTCCAGGGAGCTCCATTGTGAAGAGGTGCGGAGGGATAGGTGTGAGGGAGAGGTGGAGGGGGTGGTGAGGTCAGATGGGTGAGGATGAGGGCGAGGGCGAGGACCAGGGGTGAGGGGATAGGGTATTTTAGGAATTACGTATTCGAGTGCCCTTATTTTTAAATTTTTTATAGTTTTTTTTTTTTTACAAATATCAAAAGTTTAGTTTCTAATTGTTAAAAATTTTTGGAGAAGTATCCAAAACATAATTTCTCTAATTATTTAAATTAAATAGTAAATACCAAACAATCAATTGTATTATCAAATCCGTAGGGTTCAGATTGTAAATTTTTATTATTTAAAGAAATGGTAATCACTCATTATATATTAGCTTCATCAATCAGTTTTGTTGGAATGCATGCACACACCTAATGGTGTTCCTTTGGCCATTTTGTTTTAGTGGTTAAGACTTGATTTTGATTTAATGTATTGTTATATGTTAATTTTCAAATTTCAAATAATAGTATTGCTCCTCCAAGCTCTTAGATTCCTTTAATCCACAATAGCTTCATTTGATTTTCTTTTTTCTCACGGAAACTATCATGAGCTTTATTTTTTGGTTCTGTAACATTTTTTATTTCGCTCATCAATATTAATGAAAATGATGGGTTTAACACCAATAATCGACAACCAAAGCAAATGTATAATTACTAGATATTAATTTTTAAAAATTATATATTGATCTACAACACCTTCATTCGCATACCTAATTTTTGAAAAATTATAGAATTAATACTGTATTTATCTATTTGCTTGGTTAACTTGTTGGTGAATTACAGTTTTACTTGTTTTCTTATTTTGTTTTTGTAGAAATTAGTAAGAATATTTTTAACGTTGTTTTATTTTAATCATTGTTTTTTTTTTGTTTTAAATAAATATGAATTTTAAATGATTTAATGTAATGGTTTGACTTGAACAAAAGATGAATTATATTGATTTATAATATAAAATATATTTTTAATGCAAATATTCTTAATTCATATTCATCAAATAATTTATACTAACATGTTAATAGTTTTAGAAATAATTTCTATAATTTTATAAATTGAATAATTCTATCAATAAAATAAGCATTACTTTTGCTTGCATTTATTTTTTGTTGGAATGTTTTGTCTTATTAATAATTTTGATATTAAATCTTATAGGTAGATTTTGATGTGATAGAAGTTTAAGAAATTTTAGATTAATTGAATTAGATTAATGGTGATTTGAATAAATTAATGTATATATTTTTAATTAATAGAGTTTATTTAGAGTTAAATAACAAATTATTTTTTAATAAGTGGAATATAATTATAATTTTCTGGTGTGAATTATGATTAATGTAAATTTATGTACAAAATAATGTATATTGGATTTATCTTATTTATGCCAAAGTTGTATTTTTCAGTGTTATTAGAATGTCAAGAATTAGTTAAAATTTTTGTTTATTTAGAATGTGTGCTAGTTGGTAAAATTGTCTTAATTATTATTGAATAATTTGATTTTATCAAATTAATTCATTCTTATTAAATTAATATTGCTTATATATATATTTAAAATAATAAATTAGAATGCATAATTTAATTATCTATTAAATGTTAAGTTACTAATTTTTAAATATAACTTTTTATATGGCTCGGTGATGTTGCATCATTGTAATCTTTTCTTCGTGAACCAAAGCTGAAAGAAGAAAAATGAGAGATAATATAGTCATTGTTACACTTGCATTAAGATAATTCTGACATGTCATTTTTAAACAATGCAAACAATATTGTATATGCCCTATCACAAGGGGTTTTGTTTTAAACAAACTCCAACATTATATTAGAGGGATGATTTTGTGGTAATATCACACAAATATAAGTTAGGTTTTAATTTTTTAAATGTTAGATATGAGATTTCCTTGGATAGATTGAGGTGGTTCAACATGTGTTAATCAACTCAAAAAACAACTCAACTATATTTATATGTCTAAGTTTAATATGGTAATGTATTTGGATGGTTTTAATTCTATAGTTGTAGTTTTGTGTTGATTTTTTGCTTGGAAATATAATTTTTTTTTTCTTTTGTTTTGAATGAGAACCACTACTAGAGATGATGCCTATGGAATTTATCATGATAAATGGCCAACACATGAGGTGGTGACTGAACCCAATGATATCACCTGTGGAGGTTATGAAAATGGCAACAACGAAAGAAGTGAGTGAAGCTGGCAACATTACTTGTGAAGGTTGTTAAGGAGAATGATAGTGCAAGAAGTGGTGACTGAAGCTAGCGAGATCACCAATGGAGGTTTTCATAGTGAATCGTGGTGCCAAAGGTGTTGATTGTAACCGGAAACATTGCTTGTGGTGGTTAATGCGACTGATGGTGGATTTTGTGGTGGTTAATGTGACTGATGGTGGTGGATTTTGTGGTGGTTGTTGCCAAAAATAGTTCACACGGTGGATCTAATGATGGTAGAGACTGACAACGATGGAGCTCATGATGAAAGAGGCCATTGATGATGAGGAACAAGATTGGATAATTTTAGTCCTGATCAACTTCAAGTCTGGAAAAATTCTTCTTATTTTGACATTGCATGGGGTCATTACAAGATTAACCAAGCTAATTCACCCTGGTTAAGGGGGATATCCCAAACCTTAAATTTTCTTATGGAAAGTCCAAGGGTATAACTAGATTATTGTGTGGTAAAATGTATATGATGCGTATACATTAGATAATTGTGGCATGCTTTATGAATGTTGTGATATGTTTTATGGATTATGGCATGGATTATGGCATGGATTATGGCATATGGATGATATGACATACATTATGTATTATGCATGTGTATATATTTGTGAAATGTCATCACGTGTATACATGTATAATAACTTATATGATAGTAGTATGCTAGATAGGAAGTCTATGAAATCAAGATATTTTTTAAAATATCCTTAATTTTTAAATATCTAAGTGGGTGATAGAATTCATTTAAAATGAATTTTTCCCATGACCTCCATTATTAGTTTCAAAGTCATGCAAGTCAGTTAGTATGCTTGTCTTGGTACCTTCCCCATATCGGACTAATTAGCTTGCATGTACACTTAACACAAACTATAATTGGATAATTTTGTAGATTATTTAAATGAATCACTTCTCCATATGAATGATTCATTTAATGAACAATTATTTTAAAATTATATGATAATTTACACTTAGCTATGAATAATATCATCCTTTTTATCAGTGTCACTGCTATTATTCATAGAATCAAAGACAAATCATCAATTTAATCTTGTTTGGCACAATCCATTGCATAGATAATAAGATTAAAAGAAATTGGCCTCTCTGAATAAATAATAAATAGTATATATCATCCCATTGAGGCATGTTATTTATGGTGTGCCAAACTGATGCTAAATCCAATCAAGAATTATTAGAGCAAACCAATTCTTGTGTATAATTCAAATCGATAAGCTTATTATTAATTTTTCAAGAAAATATCTTTCAACTCACTTGTCATCATTCTCAAAGGGAAGAAACTCAAAGAAACTAATAACATAAATTAGAAAAAAAAATCTTGACATTATATTAGACTGCTGAGAACTACACGTTTGTACTCGTAGATATATGCTCGGATAAATTTCATCAAAAGGAAACCTTTGAGGGAGCCAAATCCCACGAGAAATGGGTAAAAGCTGTTGAGATATCTAGATATTAAATTTTGTAATCCATGTCAAATATATTCTAACATTAGTATCAGTCCATGGCTACTAAATATGACATGATATCTAATCTCAAAGAAATATTTAGAAATTAAACTCATTTTGTCAGATCTTGAAGCCATGAGGGATCTAATAAATACTATAATGAATGAAAGCATCATAATAAGGGATCATGTTCTCAAGTTGATTGGTCTTTTGAATGAATTATAGATCCTTAAAACTTAGATTGATGTGAATTCTCAGGTTGATATTATTCTTTAATTACTAGTAGACTTTATAAGTAAAGTTGCCTAAATTATAACTGAACAGACCTATTTGGTCTTTGGCACAATTACTTAATAAATTGGTATCGGCTAAAAGTATTATTAAGAGACCATCTATAGTTTTGTTGTGGCTGAAAAAACTTCTAAACTAAAAGAACTTCTAAACTGACAGGAAAAAAGAAAAAGAAATTTCAGAAACTTAATCATGTTCCAAAGATAGCTACTAAGTCACAAGTGGAAGTAAAAAAGTCAAATGAATAATATTTTCATTACAAGTAGTCGGTGCATTAGAAGAAACAATGTCCAATTTATCTCAGCAAAGTGAGCAATCAAGGTAAATCTTAATTACTAGTAGTTGAAACATATTTGCAGTTGTAATTCTATTCTAAAACACATTCATTTTTGGAATTGCATAGCATGTGTGCTGAAAAGGAAGATTATTAAGTTTAAAATGAGAATAAAAGTTAGTTTCTTCATGGGATATCCTTGAGGAACTAAAGATTATTTATTTTATAATTTAAAAGATTAGAAGGTTATTATTAGCACTAATTCCCAACTTCTAGAATAAAACTAAATAGAAAACCATAAGCCAAAAAGTAGAATTATTCTAAGATGGTAAGAGGAGATTAGTCATTTCAAACTTTTTCATTGCAAGAAGGAACATTGTAATGTAGCAATTCTGATACCTCATTGCCTCATCTCAATGAGAGAATTATTAGTGATAGTATTGATATTGAACCTTATGAACCTATTATTGATATCCAAGTCCCACACCTAGAAGGAAATGGTCATAATGGTTCAAAGGGTTAGTATCTATGCACCATATCATTAAAAGTATGCAACCGAGAGGAGTGTCTTGTCACGGTGGGAGATTTATTCATCAACATACGTGGCAAACACTCTTGGGATAGTCTTATGATACAATTTCTGAAGAACTAGATATTGATCCCGAAATTTATGATAAAGCATTTCAAAGATAAAGATAGACGACATTAGCAAAAGGCTATGAATTCATAAATATTGTCAATGCTTTCCATTCATGTCTAGGATCTTATCAAACCATCTAAAGGAATAAAACCCATAAAGTACATGTGGATCTATAAGAAATAAAAGAGGAATAGATAGTAACATTGAGACTTATAAGGCTAGACTTATTACAAAAATTTTTAATTAGAAAGGAATTGATAATGAGGAGACATTTTTTGATGATAGTTATGTTATAGTCAATATGAATTCTCTTGTCCATTACAACTCATTATGACTATGAGATTTAGCAAATGGATGTAAAGACCACATTTTTGAATGAACATTTCGAATAATATATCTATATGAAGCAGATAGATGGTGTCATAGAAAAAGGTCAAGAGCACACATTATGTAAGTTAAAAAAGTCTATTTATGGACTAAAATAAGTATCTAAATCTTGAAATACTCACTTTGATCAAGCCATTAAGTCTTATGACTTTTATTAGTATTAGGACAAGTATTCTGTGTATATAAAAAGGAGTAATAATAATGAAGTGTTCTTGGTATTGTATGCTGATGATTTATTTACTCATTTTTAATGATGTGGGTTCATTGTCTTTTATTAAGGTTTGGTTTTCAACTCAATTTGATATGAAAAACTTAGGAAAACTACTCATTCTCAAAATTAAGCTTTTAGAAGATCATAGAAAAAAAGGTTTGAGCTAGTCTCAAATTATTTATAATGATTAGATATTAACTTAATTTAGCATACAAGATTCCTAGAAAAGTTTTCTTTCATTTAGATATGGATTTTCTCTATCAAAAAAATAGTATCCCAAAACACCTAATGAGATAGAGAAAATAAAGACAATTCCTTGTGCATCTTCAATAGGAAGCATGATATATGTTATATTTTGCATTAGACCTGATATCTTTTTTGTTATAGGAATGGTAAGCAAGTATCAATCTAATACAAGTCGAGAATATTAGACAATAGTAAAACATATAATCAAGTACTTGAAAATGACAAGAGATTATATATTGGTATATCAAAAAAATAATCTAATACTTATATGATATATAGACTTAGATTTCCAATTAGATAAAGATTTATGTAAATTTGCTTTCGGTTATGTATTCAACTTGAGAAATGGATATATAAGTTGGAGAAGTATCAATTAATCTTGTATTGCTGATTCCATCATGGAAGCTAAGCATATGGCAGCTTCATAGGTAGCCAAAGAGGTTGTATGCATCAAAAATTTTATGATGGATCTGGGGACTATTCCCTATGTACAACTACCTATTATACTTTATTGTCATAATAGTGGAGTAGTTGTAAATTCAAAGGAACCTAGAACCTACAAGAAGGTGAAATATTTTAAGCATAAATATCATTTAATAAGAGATATTATGAAAAGAGAATATGTGGTAGTGTTGAAAGTAGCATCAACAAACAATTTGGCAGATCCTTTTATGAAGTCTTCCAAATAAAGCTTTTGATAGACATGTGAATGGAATAGGAATCAAATGCATGACATCATCACCTTAAGTCTAAGTATGAGATTATTGTAACTAATTTATACTAAAAGTCATTTCTGATTGTTTTTCCATTTTTTAAATTTATATCTTTTTCTTGTTATAAATAAAAGCTATTATAATGAGCTAAATTTGTGAGAATGCATGGTATGTATTCTATATTATAGCTAATTTGGTGCATAGAGTTTGACTTATGCACAAAAGATCATATCATTAGTTCTTGTGGAATATAAGTTTATTGTTCACAATCTAGATAGACTTGGACAACTTATCAATAAGATTGTAGTACTAGATTCTAGTAGGTCGATCTTGATTATGATGAATAGTGACGTTCTAACTTCTAGCAATAATACACTTGAGTTTATTGAATGAGACCAACACGGTATGATTATTTTTTATTAACTTGTAAAACAAAATACTTTTGTTATTATAAATTTTGTTACTCTTATTCATAAAGTAATTAATATTTATATGCTCTTGTTAAAAGTTATTTTGATTCATATAGAGTGAGGCTTAGCTTAAAATTAAATTTTTAAACTACATGAATTATATAACTTTATCAAGTGTATCATAAATATTGATTGCTAATTGAATTCAAGTCCAGTTAGAAGGATTAATGTTGCTTCCTTGAAGAAGTTAATAAATTTTGATATTTTCAAACCCTACACATATACTTTGATCTAGCAATTCAAATAAGTCAAGTGGATAATATCAAGAAAATAATTAGAAATTGATTAAATTAAATAATTAGTAATTTGATTCAATCAAAAGGTATATATAATATTAACATGAGAACTTTAATTAATGTTAAATAACAAAAGAAACAAATTATTTTTAAATAAATGAGAGAGTACAATTATAATCCTATATTAGTATAAATTATATTAAATATAAATTATTATATGAAATAATTTATATTGGGAGGCAATTTATATTGGGAGCCTAAGATCTTATTTAGGCTAGGGTCCTTTCCATATCCTTATCTGAATGTCATAAAAGAAGTCTTACAAATTTTGTTTATTTAGTTAGAAAATATGTGCATATATAATCAAAAATAATTAGTTTGATTATAATCAAATAATTTGATTTTAACATATTAATTAATTATTATTAAATTAACTTTGATTACATATATATATATATATATATAATACATAAAATTTTTAATGAGATATTTAAAATAATAAACTAAAATGCATAATTTAATTATGCATTAGCTATTAGGTTTCTAATTTTAAATATTATTTTTTTTATTACTCAGTGATGCTACATTACTGTAGTGTTGTCTTCTTCGCGAACTAAAATTGGAAGAATAAAAACAAAAAATAATATAGCCATTGGTACATTTGCATCGAGGTATTTTTGACAAAAAAAAATTAAATAGTACAAACAATATTATACTATGCGCATTATCACAATATATTAGGTTTAAATTTAAACAAACTTTGAGAGATAAACTTTCATTTAAATAATAATAGCTAATGACAATTTATAAAACATACTATTCCATTGTAGCATAGAATGTGTTGTTTTAGCTCTAGGTCATGAACATTAATTTTGTGGATTAATCATGTGTGGTTTGGTTCTCATTTTTATGATCAAATCATATACAAAAACTTACTCACTTTGCGGCAAAGAATATGAATATGATTTATTTCATTAAACTACTAGAATTTACGCATTTGGACCCCAAATTATCTTATGTGATGGTATAAAAATGTTTAGTCAATCTTTAATCATTGACTTTGTGTTCAAGCATAAAGTATTTCTATTCTCAGCTTAGTCAATCTTGGTAGAATATCCTAATACAAAACTTGTTTGGTCCAAATTATTGGATGGAAAGTAGTGTATACTAATGAATAACTTATCTTAAATCTCATTGATACTATCCTATTTTATAAGATTGAAAATATGAGCGCAACACTATAAACAAAAAATTTCCATCAATAATATATAGTTATTTTTATTAAACTTTCTTGTCAAGCTTATGAATGTCATCATTAAAACTTTTATCATCATTTTATATAATTATTCTACAAAAGTAATCAATCTCATGTCATAACAAGCATGTCTATATGGCTTGAGCAATAACCTCAAATTCGAGTATGATTGACAATAGTGAGTTATAATCCTTGGGAAGTGTGTTGTGAGATTCATATCCAGAATTTTGGATTTAAATCAACAAATCAATTGTTAGTCACACTTTAATTTGAAGTCTTAAATATCTCATTCACCTTTCACCTCTTATTTAAAGTTCTAATTCCTGACAAAATAAAATAACAATTAATCAATAATAATCATCCTAGTAAGTTATTTATGAAAAAGTTCTCAAACAAATATTCAATTACAAACATTTCATTAACCATACTTTTCATAATTAAAAAAAAAAATATATCAAATTCTAAAATAATTAAGTTTAGTGTACTAAAATTCATAAACGAAATTTTATCATCTTAAATTTAAAAAAAAATGAAATGACTTTTTATTAATTTTGAAAACAAATGCTGGAAAGTGAGAACCCACTTAGATTTGAAAAATAGTGATTAATGGAATTAAAACCCGTGTCCTCCTAGCTACAAAATTCACAACAAACAATTTGGTGAAATGACTAACATCTAAGAAATAGCAAATCGAAATATTTATAAATTAGAATGAAATAAATAGTACACATATAAGCACATAAATATGTATATATATAAACCTATATATAAATTGACAAACATATATACCTATATAAATGTGTGTGTGTGTGTTTATTATATAAATAGATATTTTTATTTATGTTTATATGTATGTGTGTATGTGTATTTATATAGGCATATATATGTTATTCAATTTATATATATGTTTTTATATATACATATATTTATGTATACTTATATATGTGTAACATTTATTTCATTCAAATTTATAAATATTTTGATTTATTATTTCAAAGATATTAGCCATGTGATTCAATGGTTTGTCGTGGATTTTGTAGCTAGAAGTAAATGGGTTCAAATTCACTAATGTCCATTCTATAAAATTAAGTTGTTTCTTATTTTCTAATATTTTGGAGGATAAAATTGGGTTGATGAATTTTATTAAACCAAAACTTAATTAATATAGAATCTAATACACATTTTTTTTAATTATGAAAAGTTTCGTCCACCAAAAATCTAATATTTTGTGTTTATTGCACCAAAACATAAATTTCTCTAAATATTTAATACAATTCCCTAGATTTCTCTATAGTGTGTTAGTATTTTGAGAAGTAAGGTATGCAAACATGTGCTTACAATAATGCCATGTTTGTTCTACTTTACTATTATCCTCCTTTTTTTAAGTAAAATAATCCAAAATATTAGATTTTGATTTATAATTTTTTTTTTCATTTAGGACTGCCTTAGAAACTACTATAGAAAAAAGATTCTGAGTTATTGGCTTATTATTGACATTGATAATTTGGCTTTGTCTATATAAATATATAAATTCATATCAGCATTAATAAAAGACATTACACACACACACACACATACATATCCATAATTCCATATAAACTACTACAATGTATATGGAATACTATATATATATATATATGCACAATACTACATATATAATTTATATACATATCTAATATCTATATGCACATAGATGTTATACACAATACTATATCTTAATAAGGATATATACACAGTACATATCTAATACCTCTCTCTCTCTCTCTCTATGTGTGTGTGTGTGTGTGAGCATCTTAGAATGGCTAAATTATTTATAAATGAATGTATATAATATCTATATACATATCTTATTATATATATATATATATGCATTATACAAAATTTTATATAATAATAAATATGTACAGCACTGTGACAACTCTAAGGAAGTAAAGACATCTAAAGAAAAAGGCAATGCTTATTTAGATTTAATGGAAGGGAAAATCAAAGATTGAGTTATGACTATGTACAACACACGAATTTGGGGCTCTAGAATAAAAATGTCCAAGAAAAATAGAAGATAAAGTCATCGTTGTGCCCAATGCCATGACTTTAATGATATAGATTGAAAATGGCTAAGACAAACTTAAAAACATGGGTTGCCAAGCGCTATGTCTCTGGTATTGTAGAATGAATCAATCCATCCAAAGCTTTAAGAAAAAGCCATGACTTTACACAACATCGTGACTTTGAAGTTACAACAAGTTAAGAGAAATAGGAAGGTGCAAGATAATGCCGTAGCTATTCAAACACAATGAATTTGGAACACTAGAAGAGAAAAGAATAGACAAGCTTAAACGCAAAACCATTATATTACTTAGTGTTGTGACTTTAGGTATTTAGAAGGAAATAGGATAATGGAGTAGAGAAGAAGCTGCAAAATTTATTAAAGCTATGATCTTAATTGAGAAGACAACATTGGAAATAGATTTAGCTAAAGAAAGGCTGAATAGGAAGACTAAAAAAAATGAAGTAAAACAATATACTAAAAATCACTTGAACTACACACTAGAAATATTTTGATGGATCGGAGGAAATTTTAAAGGTCTCACTATGAATATTAAAAATTGCATTGCTTAGGAGGCAACCCAAAATAAATTTTTTTTTCTAAAAAAAAACTTTTTTTTCAACATGTGTGATGTAATAAACAAATCCACCACCTAAATAAATGAATATGTCCAATAATTCACAAGTATAGTATTAGAGCTCAAGCCCCACTATGACTATAGATAAGCCTGCTTGATGTTGCTCCATTAATATTAGAACCCATGAAACACAAACCTAGATTAAGAAATTTGGTGATAGGCAATTCTCAGGATATGCATGAGTGTGTGTTGACTCATAAGGTGGTGGTGATAATAATGAGTTTCTTTTACTCATTTACTTCCTACATATGAAACTTGAAGGTAAATTATATTAATTATATGAGTATGGTGTTTATGAAGCTGAAAGTAAAAATGTTTATAAACTATGCTAATCATTAGTTATTAAGAAAATGGAGGCCAGTGAATACAAATGTGCATATAGGGCAACCATCAAGAGTAGTTGATGAAGTTACCTAAAAGGTACGAGATTTTGAATGCCCCTCACACAAGGATAAAGTATTTTTTTGGTGGTGACGTATCGAGTGGATAACTATGAGGAGACCATCATTAGGAATGACTTAATAGTGACAACCATTTTGTATGCCAAAGAGGAAAGAGATCATTTTCATAATACCTCAACCTTCATTATATGTCCAACATAAAATAAATCAAACAAATTTATGACATTATATAAATTAGTTAATAAAACCCTAGACCGAAGATCAATTATAATCTTACTTTTTATTTTATTGAAAATGGATTTTCTCTTATTGGATAGCCGAATTGCTGATATAATTCCTATGAAATTAATATCTTGACTTGAGTATGTTAAATTACTTGTATGACACATATACTTACAGATCTCAGTTGATAAGACAATCTCATTTACAAGCCTTTTATGATGTTGCCTAATCAATTCTAGTATTTGGAGTAACAAATTCACAATAACTATAACATTTAATGAATTTCATTTTACAATGTTGGATTGAAGTCCCAACAAGGAATTACATTGAATCACTTCTGGATCATCATGTTTTGGAATATCATGAAAGATATCATGACTTCAACTGATATCTATAAGGATGGCATTGCAATGAAAGAACATTGTAACTCAAAAAAAATTTAACCATAATCATATAGTTGTGATGTCAAAAATATCATGCCCTAAATATTTCTTAGCAAAATATAATGTTGGTTCTATAATGATCATGTCATGGTGATGATATTATACCCTGACTTCTCATTTCAATCAAGTATAGGCTTACAAAATGTGAAAATGATGTCATGACCAAAAATATGTTTATAGAAAATATAGTTATGACTCTAAAATAATATCAAGACCACGAAAAATATGTTGCATTATAAAAATAAATTATAACTAAGTGGCAAAGTCATGATGTATAATAAAGGCCATGACTTATTTGTAGAGTTGCAGCCTGGAAAGGTTATTATGACTTTCATAAGTATGTGCTAATGTAAAAAATATCATAACATTATAAATGTTATTACTTCATCTTTTTCCTCTACACTTCAATTTTGCTTTTTATCAAGTCCATCTTTTGTATAAAATTTTGCATAATTTTACTACCATACATCAAACCTCGTCAAAATCAAACTTTAATGAAATACTTATCATTTATTCACTTTTTTGATACAAACATTTTGTGACTAAGAAAAATAATAACCATAAAAAGTTTGATACTTTGCGTATAGAACAAACTCACATACTAAATAATTACTCATTCTTGAGAAAATAATTATTCGTTCTTCTGGATGTTCTATATGTTAGAGGAGGAGGAACAAAACCTAAAAGATAATACATCATGAAAATGAAGAAGATTGGTGGACAACTCACTTCGCTGCATTTAACTTTTTTAGTGGAAATAGGGGTTTAGATAGCTCAAATCGAAACATGGATATAAGAGGGCTTCCTTATATCTTTTTTATTGCTCGCAACCCATTCCATCATTTTTGAAATAATGATGCACAAGTCATATTGCTCCTTATCAATTGAGTTCAGGGTATCCTCAAATACCTCCTATGCATATTTAATATTTTTCTAGTTTGCAAAACATATTCAGAAATCTTCAATCTACAACTTCTCTCTAAAGTTCATAGCTTCTTCCACTTTTTTATCTTTTTTTCAATCATTCATTTCCATTCATTGGAGGTGGATTGGTAAAGAATGCCAAAGGCTTCTTCACTCCCCATCAATTTTGTCTCCATTTTCTTTATAATGTTCTCTAAATTTCTTATAACTCATCATTCAAACTTCTCTTGAGTGAACATATAGAGTGCTTAGTTTTTGTTGAGATGTATTCTTTATAATGTATTGTGTTGCTCTATTTTTACTTTGTATTCCTTTTCCTTTTTCTTTGTGTATGTTTTCCATTGATTATCTCTCCCTTCCATCTCTGTTGACAAGGACTTGTGCATTATTTTTAGCTCTCCTTTCAATTGGATTTCTCTATGAACAACTTCCAATTTCATGTTCTTCAGTAGGATAAGGATTTGTTCCATGACTACTATCATCTTCCCCTTTGTTATTCATATTTTGCAGGCAATTCCTTCTTTTAATTTTTACATATTGTACCTCCTTCTTCAGTTTTTTCTCAAAGAAGGTTGTCACTTCTTACCTCATATCTACTGGTTCTTCCCCTTTAAGAATTGACTTCTTTTTCTCATCTCTTTTGAGTCTTCTTTTTACACCTACCAATGTCAAAGTGATATTCATTGATATATCTTATCCCTCTCTTTGTAAGTTGAGACTCCTTCCTAAGGTCAAAACATGGTTTTGATGAAGAGGAAAATAATTTGGCTCGAGGATCTACCTCCTTGATAATCAAGAATCAATTTTTCCAAAATATTTCTCATAATTATTTTATAACCCTTCACTAGGACAAATACCAAGATTGTCGTGTCTTGGTTGATGGTATAAAGGTGAAGGGTAAGCTGCAAGATTGAACACAAAGTAAAGCTAAACATTGCTTTATTTAGTCATCTCTCCCCTTGATATGTATCCATAAGGACACTTCATCAAACCTCTCCATTTTCCATTGCCATCTATCAAATATTTGGCAATTAATTTGTAATTTAGTTGTATTTTTAGGATAAATGTATCAACATAAAAAATAATCATGCCCTAGTTTTAGCATCATAACTTTATGATATAGTCTATTCCCGTGGAAATGTCACTGGGGTCTTTGAGTGATATGACTATTTTGATTAGTGTATGAGAAGTCATTAAAATTATTGCAACAAGGTTTGAGTACCACATTTTTTCTTTAATCTATATACAAGTCTGAAAATTATATTAATATAAAAAATATAATCACACTAGTGAAAAAAAACATCTTGTGATGCCTCCCAAGATGCACTTATTTTAGCAATATAAGAATTTATTTTACTATAATATTTGATTTGTTTCTATCTCATATTGTTCATATCTTTTATTAATAATTCCGGATGGAAGATCATTTTCATCTCCTTATTTCCTGGTTTAGCATAACTTTCAAATATTTCTTTCAAAGTTTGGCCATCAGTCATATTCTTTTCTTCTGGATGTACATTTTTGTATGGTACAACTATCTTAAATATCATGACATCATTTTGTACTATATCTTCTTCATCCATAGTCATGACTTTGAAAAATATTAGGATATCATCTTGTATTCTCTATAGTAATTATTCAATGACTTTGGAAAATATCTCATTATTTGTATTTGTCTTCTATTCCTTCAATGTGGCGGCTCCTTCAAATTTGGCGGTGAGTTCTTTCTTCTTTATTGATCTAGTCATAAAAAAAGTTACTTTTTTAGATGTCATGACTTCTTTTAGAAAATCAACCTCGGTCTCTTTAGTGTATAGCATCTAATTTTACTTTTTGGCTTTTTTTTCTTTAGATCTTGATAGAGATTCATCTTGGTTTTGCATCTTTCAACAAGTACTTCATAGACCAGTATTATGACATCTTCCAATTGTGTTACGTCTATATATGGCAGTCTCCAAACTAGTTTCTCTATTATCTTCACATGGAAATATCTTTCCATCAATAATATCTGTCACAACATCATAACAACTTATCTTACCTTCTCATAACATCATGAATTTGAAAATATGTCATAAATCATAACATGTGTCTTCTTCAAGGAATTTCATGATGTTGTCTTATTTCAAGATTTCTTTTAACTCTATGACTTCTTCCATTACTTTGGGCTAGCAACCATCTATATAACTTTTCAATTTAAAATCAATATTTTAGTTTTTGGCTAGGAGGATAAGGCTATTTATTCTCCAACAGTTCTTCTTACCATCTTTTTTAATTTACAAGCATTTATAAAGGTTGAACATTACTTGTTCTTTGCCAACACAAGATATAAGTTTCCAATTCTTTACTTAAATCAATGCTTGTCAATTCACCAAAAAAAATCATCTCAAAATCAATGGTGCATATGAGTTCTTTTCCATATCCAACACCACAAAATTAGTAGGCAAGATAAATTTCATGAATTTAACTAGCATATCTTTAAATATTACCTTTAGAAATTTAATTGATCTATCGACCATATATAGAGAATGAAAAGTCAGAATGATCTCAACTAGATTTATCCTCCACACTATGGATAATGATATCAAGTTAACACTTTTTGCCGAGTTACATAGGGTTTTCCGGAAGATGTACTCTCTAATAACACATGAAATGTTAAAATTTATTTGATCTTTGAGTTTGCTCATGAGTTTTCTTTGGATAATTACTCTATATTTCATGGTCTTACTCATTATTCCATATATCTTAAATTTCTTCATGCTACTCTTTATATCTTTTATAAACTCCTCGTAGAATGACATTTCATATATGACTTCCACGAAGGGCATATTGATTTCAACTTTCATAAATCCCACCACCCCCATTCAACATCTACTTTTTCTCACTTTCGATCTCATGTTTTCACAATCTGTTACCTCCTATTCATCTATCACTTTTAATTTCCATAATTGGAAATATCCCCAAAATGATCCGTACAATAAGGAGGAATACCCAACATAGCAAATGGAATGGCTAGTAGCTCGGTCTAACTCTACTTGATTAAAGCATAAGCATGACTTGATAATACAGAAAGTCATGGGGTGCAAGCTAGCACATGACTTGCTTGGGACAATTTTCTTCTAGGATGAGCAACAAGTCAAAAATTTAATCATGACCATTTCATGACTTGTGACATAGCTTAGCTGACTTAACCCTTTTAATAAAATAGTTTAGTGAGAACACAAATGGGCCAATGGGTCATGACCCATGACCCATCTATTAATATGGTGTCCAAACCATATTAGTGAATGGTGTCATTTTAATTAAATAACTACTATAGTCATTCCATTTAAATGGCTACTATTGTCATTTTATCCAACAAAGATATAGTCATTGTGAATGGTAATAATGTCGAGCTAACAACATAAAAAATATTTTTTTTATTTTAAGTTATATTTTTTTGTATGTTCTCAATTTCCACAATTTTTAAGTTTAAAGCTTGAAGAATGTCTACTAAGTAGTAACACTGTAGGTCGTAAATAGTTAGCATCACAAGATGAAGATAATTATTTTTTTACTTATTTTAATTAGTCGCTTTTTATTATTCTGAATTATCAAGTATTTCTTTTCTAAAATTTAAAATGGATCCTAAACTAAATAATAAAAATAATAAATTTAAATGTATATAATAAAGTTAATATTTTTGAAAATGTAAAGAACCCCCCACATCCTTTAGTATTTAACTTTCTATAAGTAAAAAAGTTAGGTTGGAGAACTTATGCACTCACTTCAATATAATAGACAAAAAATA
Organism: Sapria himalayana; assembly: GCA_029783825.1. Lineage (NCBI taxonomy): Eukaryota > Viridiplantae > Streptophyta > Magnoliopsida > Malpighiales > Rafflesiaceae > Sapria > Sapria himalayana. The sequence goes on from JAREIK010002147.1 coordinate 2,273,710, forward strand.
CAATAGGGGTTACAATTTTAGCAAAATGTAATTATTTTAAAAAAATATGGTTTTGAAATTTGTAGTAATGAGTCATCTTAGAACATATGTGTTCATTATATTAAATATAAAATAATACTAATTATTTTGGTGATTATGTATGATGTATTTGCATAAAAATTGACTTTAATAGAATTGTTTCACAAAATATTAGTATTTACAGATTATGATGAATAGTAAAAAAATTTGTTAATTTTTGGGTAAAATATAATACTCAGTGGATTTTTTTGAGTATGATGAGAGCGAAAATTCATGTAAATTATAGCATTCCATGGGTTACGACTTTGTTACACCTCCATGAGATTATATAATAGTTTTTAAATTCATTCGTAATCAAAACTCTACACTAATGATCATCTTCATAAATCACGAATATATCATTACAACCTCGTTGACACAATTATTTCACTATATAATATATTATTTTGGTTATTAAACTTTCTTAAAGTCACAACCACACTAACTCATAACATTTTTTTGGATGAGATATTAATTTTATATCATAGAAATCAAGTACTCCACTAGTGCTAAAATTCATGACATCCTCTAGTACCACAACTTTTTCATTACAAAGACACAAATACTAAGGCAAAATTTGTTGCTTTTAATTAGCATTGATACTTTTTACTATAGAGAGTTCTAGAAAGCATTTACTTGAGTGACAACCATTTCCAAGGTCTTTGTTTTTTGCTATTGAGATATGACAATATCACAACCATTCTCAACACCATAAATTTGAGTTACTATGAAGAAATGAATGAGCTTTAGTCATTCTTAGCAACATGAATTCGTTTTATAAAGTTGAAATTGGTATGAACTATAGAGATCGTAGAAGAAAAGAATGATTTAGTGAAGATCTAGCAATGAACATGATGTTATAGAGGAGAAATGGACAAGACACGGCCACTCTCAGTACCACAACATCATGTTACATAGAGGAAATATATGAGTCATAGTCATTCCTAGTACTATGACTTCATGTTATATAGAAGAAATGCACAAGCCACCACTATCACAGTATTATGGCAAAATAATACAAGAAAGAAATCAAAGTCACGGGTCATTCTAGCATTGCAACTTTGTGTTATAGAGAGACAAAATCAAAGCCACATAAATTCCTTAGTGTCACAATTTTCCATTTAAAATCATACCTAGACATTCGAGTATAAAAGTTAAAATAATGGAAATAAAAAAAATAGAGGAGGGGTAGGGTATGAAATGAGATGCAAAAAAGGCTAGGGTTTGGTCCAGAAATTTGCCAAACCTAGAAGAAAACTACAAAGTGACCATCATTAGGAAAGGGCCAATAGGTGACACTCACCATGTAGGCCAATAGGACACTAGGGTATTTTCATAATAATCATATTTTTATTCTATAACTAAGCATAATAACAACCATACAATTTAGACAAACCATCATACATAATAAAATGGATGAATCCTAGAATCTAAAAGTTTTACCAAAAGTCCAATTTTATTCTTTTGACTAGAGTAGTTGTTAACTCATCTGTGGTTGGTCAAACAGCCTACATATTCTATTTGAGATTGATATCTAGACAAAAATATATTTCACTGCTTGTATGACCCTTATACATATGGTACTGGATGGATGAGAAATCCTGGCCCAACAAGCTTTTGGGATATTAAATAATTTTAAAAATTAGACATCATAACAAACTTGCAACAATATATCGAATAATATATAAAAAATATGGTGCATTAGTCTCCAAATAATACAATTTAGTGCAGCTCAAATGAGATCTAGTTTATTGTTGAGATTTATTATTTTATTTTTTTTTCTTCACTCTGATGGGAGGAGCTAGTATGTGGGCTACACCAACCCAAGTCATATGTGTGTGTGTGTGTGTAAATTTTCTATTTTTAGTAAGTAAATAATTTTATTTTTTTTTTCAACATTGTATCAGAGGATGTGATTAATAGAAAAATCCTAGGCATGTGCATGTGTTACGACTCATTATAATTCCAAGAAATAAAGATCATGATGAAGCTTTTGAAGAGGTTTCACATGAATTCTAAAGGCCCTTAAAGCTACAAGGCCTCTTCCAATTCAAAATTATTTTAGTGAGTATCTATGTAATAAGATTGTTACTTCTAGCAAATTTTGAGCCTCTAGTGAAAGAGAGCTCTCATTACATAAGTCATAAGAGAGTCCTTGCATTATTGTACGTACTCAAGTTTGTATTTGCAAATCATTTTTTTCTCTCTAATTATTTATCTCTCTTGCTAAGCTTGTGTGTTGGATCTTTAGGCATAAATCTTGCGAGGAGCAAGAGTAGACTGACTTAGTTAATTGAGGAAAGAAGATTTCTAGGCTAAGTTCCCACATATAGCACAAATGTTTTTGATCCATAACAAATAGTACTAGATTTGGTTTACTTTCTTACTTGGCTTCTATTATAAAGATCAAAAACCCTAGGCAAGGTGCATATGAAGCTAGGAGACAATAGAAGAAGTGAAATTCAAATAATGAATGGAATCTTAAAAAGCTGAATGATTAAGTCAAAATTTGTTATCATTGAATTGTAGTAGAAATTTTAAATTTTTTGTGAGAGCATTTAGGAGGTTACATTCATGAAGAAAGAACTCCGAGACATGATGCAAAATGCCCTCAATATTATATTAAAGAATTAAAACTAAAAGAATTTTATTTTAGAACCTATGATGGTTGCTATGCTAGAGGAGATAAAGAAGTTGAAAAATGAGTTTTCAACATGAAAACAACAATAGAGGATCGGATGATTTGCTAAATTCCGTCACCACAAGTGGATGTCCCGAAGTCGAAAAAGTTTAGAGGAACACGAGTAGCAAAATAGGTTGATAGTTTCCTTTGAAGAATGGAGCAATATTTTTGAATGATGTGCATTATGAGTGATAAAACCAATGTTAGTATTAATTTAATGTATCTAGTAGATGTTATAATTTTATGGTGATCAAAAAGATGTAAGGATAATAATGTTTATACTTTTGGAATTATTAAATGAAAGTTTTATCAATAATTTTATCTAGAATATGTGAAAGATGAGGTGAGGAATAAGTTGTGAAGAATAGCCAAGCATATAAAAGTAAGAAACTATGTACTTGAGTTTTTTGAAATAATACTTCAATATTTTGATAAGAGGCTTTCTTTCCTTTATGGATGGCCTCAACCCTTAGGCCATGCAACAATTGATGAGGAAAAGTGTCCAAAACCTCATACATGCAAAGATAGTGGCTAAATCCTTGGTGGAATTCATGAAGGTGGACAAACTCAATCCGTCAAAAAGAAAAAAAAATAATCAAGTTGATCGAGATAAATATCTAAAGAATATTTATCCGATGATAAGTGAAAAATTATCCACAGATAAAAAAGAAGATGAAAGTATCACTAGCATATTTTCTTTGTAACAAACCAAATCTGATAGGGATTATGTCAATCAAAGAAAACAAGTTTTTACTGCTATGGAGAATGTAGAGTCACAAAAAGATATTATTAATTTGAGTTTGAACTTATTGAGCTCATCTAAAAACAAGAAGTGTGGAGCATGAAGGGGCTTAATTTTTGTGAAATTCATTATTGTAGTTCATAATATCAAAGTATTGGTAGATATAAATACATCTCATTTTTTTGAGGGGATCATGTGGATTTCAATATTTTTGTTCATAATGCCTAGTGTGGATGTCTAATTAAAAGATTGGAGGGAAAAATAAATAGTCGAAATAATTCCCTTGGATGATTATGACTTCATACATATATTTGATTTTCTTGATCGAGTAAATATATGTCTAGTTTAAATATACTTCTAGTTCCAAGTATTGATTTTTCATGTATCATAGATCTTAATTGTAACTGCATTATTCAAAAAATACAAAGTATTGGATAATCTATAAAAATATTATTAACAATACAATTAGCAAAGAGAGTGAGATATAATGAAATAACCTATTTGGATGCATTAAAGATTTATAAAAAGTTGAGGTCATTAGCAAGGCACCAAGATAAGTTTCATAACCTTTAGACTCATTTCAAGATATCATGCCTATCAAGTTAACAATGAAATTACTACCAAAGACCCTAGTGGACTATCAGATTAAGTTAGTGCCAAATGTCATTCAAACGGCCTGGGCACCTTATCAAATGGGCTTCCCACAACTCAAAGAGCTAAGGAATCAATTAAAAGTATTGGTCAATACATCAAACTTGAAAGGCTACATATGGTTCTTCTATTTCATTTCAAAAAAAATATGAATAATCATTATAGTTGTGAATTGACTATTGGACCCTCAACAAGTTCATGGTGAATAATAAATATTAGATTCCTTTGATTGCAAATTTGTTTGATCAACTTAGAAAAATGTGGTAATTTTCTAAACTTGATTTGAAGTTGAGGTACTATCAAGTATGAATAATTAAAGGTTAAAAACTAAATATGACATGTTTGATAATGTACGAGTACTATTAATTATCGGTGATGCTATTTCAATTTACAAATGCACCAGAAATAAATTGTATTTACTTATGAATAAGACACTATGGTTTTTTCTTGATCATTTTGAGGTGGTACATTTAAAATGAATTATTTGTCAAATAAAAGAAATATTCTTTTACTAAACTTTAAGTTTCACCTTGGGGTCATATTATGGGTGATGGAGTAATATGGATAAAGAAATAAAATTGCATAATATAGTTGAATGTGAACACCCATCAAAAGTGATGAAGTTGAAAACATTTTTTGGATTGACTAATTGCTATCAGAATTTTATTCAAGAATATTTCTATATTCTCACACATTTAACTATTATGTTCCAAAAAAAGGCTTAGAAGTGGAGTGAAGCTTGTCAAGAACCTTTGCATTATTTGAAGCAAGCTATCATAGAAGAGTATGCCCTAGTCTTGCCAATTATTCCAAACCATGGTAAGTACACATGAATTTTGTGGATTTTGCAATCGAATGGGTACTTGTCTATGATGGCCATTCAATTGCATTTAAAAGTTGAAAGTTAATAAAATTGATTGTTGGTATATATTCCATAAAAAAGAAATAACAATGATAATTTATTATTTGTGACTATGTAGGCATTATCTTTTGAGATCGAGATTTATAGTAAAATCTAATAATATGGCTATTAATTATTTCCGAACACAAATGATGGTAACTCACAAACAAACCAAATACTAAGAATTCCTTGCCAAGTATAATAATGCATTGCAATAAAAGTCGAGGAGAAGCAATGTGTTATGTGTGCTATGCCAAAAGATAGAGCTTAAAGTTATTGACAAATCACACAGATGCTGGAAAGATAATAGTATAAAAAGAATATTTAAAGACATAATGGTTGTATGTACCCTCATTTGAGAAGTTATAGAAAAAAATTATGCAAGTACCATGATTCAAAGTGGGTTAGATATTGAAGTATGCATCATACCTTAGCTCTCATGGAAAGGTAATACAATTGGTCGCGTATATAAAATAATATTAAAGTTTATATGAAGACTAGAGGTGTCGAAAGGGCCGGGCCGGCCCTGCCTAGCATGGCACGCTACAGTGTTGTTCCCGGGCCCATGCCTGGTGCACCTACTACACGAGTTGTGTCATGTCGGGCCGAAGTTTTTGGCCCACGTGCCATGCCAAGCACGGAATGACATGCCTGGCACGTCGGCATGGTATGCATAACCACACATCGAGTGTGGTCACAATGAGCCGATGCACGATGGGCGAGGCTCACCGAGCTCCGAAATGGCAAAGATGCATGGCGGCACGGTGGCATGCCGCCGAAATCCTAATTTTTTTTAAATTAGAATTTTGGTCTAACTCGAACCAAGCTGAATCGGGTCAATCCCAGTAGATTTCATGTCGCGGGCCCGTGCCAAACCTGACCTCCACAGAATCGTGCAGGGCCGGCACGACATGGTACAGCAACCATGTCGTGCCTGGCCCGACACAGTAGCCCGGTTAGGCAACTTAAAACTATGTGGGGCCGGCCCGACATGACCCATTTGACACATCTAATGAAGACTTTTCTAGTTTGTTATTACAACTTTATTATGATGCCTAATTTTTATAATAAGGAAAAGACCCAAAACCTCATTAGGTGAGTGTCGCTGGTGAAACTAAGCCAATAAGTATATAGGTCATATAAGTAATAAAGTAGACTTTTATTTAGATATCAATTTCATAGGAATTATATTGACAATTGAATCAACAAACTATCTCTCTACTACTATGTTTTTTGTATGGATAAGACTGATGTTTAGGTAAAATTAATGTATACTAGGGTTGGTGTTTTATATTATGCATAATGGCTTATCAAAATAGTTTAGATATTAGTGTACTTAGTTATAGAATAAATATGAGACTCTTATAAAAATGCCTTAGTTCCTTAATAACATATAAGGTGGTTGTCAACTAATGAGTCATTCCTAATAATAGTTCCCTCATAGCTATCTCTTGTGTAGCTTACCATTGAAATAACATATCAATTCTGCTTGAGGATCATCGATAAGTTAATACTTTTTAGGCAACTTATCAACTGCTCTTAATGATTTCTTAATATGTGCATTCTTATTTTTTATCCTCATGTATCATTTTGATATAAATTATTCTTCATAAGTACTAAACTCTCACAATTAAAATATTTTTCCTATAAATTTCACCAATAGTTGTCATATGATAGAAAGTAATTCATAGGACTATCACCAACTTATGAATCACCTCCAATCATACATGTATAATGGCTTAACTATCCTTATCTACAAATTTTAGTTTACAAAACCATTCATATTTTAAGCTCCATAGGTATTATGCTAACATGATTAACATACCAAAACATTAGGTTTTGACATATATATTTGTTTTGTGCATCATATTTGGAAGTATTATCACTTCTTTTCTATCATTATGCATGAGGGTGCTTCATGGCTTATCTATCATTATCCACCAAGATAGAATGTAGAAACCTATCAATAATAAAACTCTAATTTTAATTTAATATAAATTTTACATTCATCAATATCAAAACCACAATAAAATTCAAACATAAAATTATTTATTAAGAATCTCTCACACAAAATTAAATACAACAACCCTAGACCTTAATTTAGCCTATCATTGAAAATGAATTTACACATGATAATTAGATATATAGTTCATATAATTTTAGATTTTCAATGAAAATCCAAAAGAGTATCTAGGAATCAAATTTTGAATCCACAATACACAATGGTGCACCACGGATTTTCCTCAAGGGTGAGTCAAAATTTACACCCCACCACTTATTGTTTATGCTTGTAGAATGAGTAGACCCTTTGCTCAAAGATTTCACCTAGGTTTTGGATGAAATTTTGCTTCCAAAACCCTAGCTTTTGCATTTTTTGTCCCGCCCTAAAATCTTATAAAAAAATTATGATTTGCACTTTTATACTCGAGTAGTTGTGTTTAAATTTTAAGTTGAAAGTTGTAACTTTTAGAAATGTGACTCTGATGCTGCCTTTTTATTTCTACAACGCAAAGTCTTAGCTCTAGAAATATGCTACAACTTTGGTCTCTTTTTGGCTTTAAAATGTAATATATTAGGAATGGTCATGATCATATATCACCTTTGTAACACTAAGTCATGGCAATGAGAATGGTCATAACTTATGTATCCCTCTGTAACCCAAAGTCACGACATTGGGAATGAGCTATAATTTTAGTATTCCTCAAGAGCATAAAATCATGCGCAATGAAATAGTCATGGCTCAAGTATTGCTCTCTAAAACTTTAGGAAGCAAAAAGTCATGATTTTGGAAATATTATGATAACTTTTACCTTGTACTTAGTTGCTCTATAATGAGAAAGTCACCATATTAGAAGTCTCCATTACTTTTAACATGAGTAGGGTACTTGGTTGATGTGATGAGAATTATTGTCATAACCATAAAAAATATTATGAGTTAGTATCACTATGACTCCAACAAAGTTTCAATGTCAAAAAGAATATTGTTTAAGGAAGTAGTAGAGTTGAGTTATATGAAGATTTTCATGATTATTTATGTAGAGCTTTAGAGAAGAATGAATACAAAACTATCATATAGCTCAATGAGGTGTAACAAAGTCATAATACAATGTATTTTATGTCTTTACATGGTTTTTTATTCCATTCATTCTCAACAATCCATCAAGTCCTTATTTCATACAAAGATCACTCTATTTCAATATTTTTCATCATAATCTATCAAAACTATAATTTAGTGAAATTATTTGTTTTAAAACTCATTTCTAGAAATACATCATGAATAATCACCAAAATAACCAATATTATTTAGTATTTTAAAAATAGAATAAACTCTCATACTAAAGTGATTGCTCATCCCCGACCAGTTACTCCCCCTCTATAAATAATAAAAAATATATATTTCATCCATCCTCCATGAGTTTTTGTTATAAATAAGTTTTAGTGTCATAGTTTGTCTAGATAGTGTGGTTACTTTTTTTTATTGACATAAAATTGAATTGTGGTGGGGTTTGAGTTCCATGCCAAATTTGATGGGTGCAAAATGATATGTGTTAATGGGTACATTTATTTCATCACATCATATATAAGATAAATTCTTGGGTTGCCATCCAAGTAGCACTAAGTTTAACATCTATAGCTTGACCATCAAATAGTTATTATCGGCATTGGTGATTAAAAAAATATCTAGGCAAGCTTCATCATATAATTTCTCACTTCATCTTTTCTTCTAGAGCTTTCTTTCAACATTAAATCATGTTTCATGTTTTCTCCATTAGGGCTTCCTTATTTCCTTGGATATAATGGATATTTGGATCAACACATCTTTAACCTCTTTGAATGTAGTGACTATAAATATCATTGTTGCATTTTTGTTGTACTACACTTCCAAGCTTTTTCTTTCTGAAATTCTAAAGTCATGGTGTTAGAATTTTCCAATGCTTTTCATTAGCATGCACCTAGAGTCTTTTTCTTTCAAAAACACCAAAGTCATGGTGTTGGACTATGTTTTTCCGTGGTTTCTTTCTTTAGTTTTTATATCTCAAAAGTCATGGTGTTGGTCAATTTCATTAATTTTATTGTTGCCTTCATTTTTTTCAACTTCTTTCAGATCTTTCAGAATTTTTGATAAATTCTTGTCTTCCTCTATAATTTTATTAGCCACCAATTTGGATTCTACCTCTGCTTTTCCTATTGAAAATTTATTTCGAATTTCTACATCATTTTCTCAAAACAATTGTGAAAAAAAATTTGAGCATTTTGCTTTCCTTTTTTACCTTTCTAGAGCACTCTTCTTTGAACCCCTTTTAAGTTGCAACTTAAAAGAATTTTGTAACATCGTCGTAGTCATTCTCCTTAGTATTAGCTTCACTTTTATTGCTCCATAATTATTCTGCTATAACATCTTCTAATTTTCATTGGGCCAGTGGCCTTCTACAAAATTATTCCATCTAAAGTCCATGTGTTTTTGTTTTGGAGTACATAGAAGGTTATCTATCCTCAAACAATCTTTTTCATCATCTTATTGGCTTTACACACCTTTTAAATGGTTGAACATCATTTGCTCCTTACATATGATGGCTTATCTAAATAATTTGAATATCATTGAGCTTGGTTACAAAATGAAAGTTGGACTATTATGAAAATACCTCAATGCTCTAATGGCATACAATGTGGGTATCAACTATGGGCATCCCTTATGATGGTCCCCTCATTGTTATCTACTTGGTACTTTACCATTAAATTGATAATTGACCCCTACTCAAGGATCATCCATAAATCCATACATTTTAGTGTACTTATCAATTTCCCTTGATGGGTATTCATATGTACATTATTATTCTCTATCCTCACATGTCATATAGAAGTAAATTGATATGCTAGTAAAAGTATTTTCACATTTAGCTTTGTAAGTGTAATATTCATACAATTAACATTTGTTTTCCCTAAAATATTATTGGTAGTGGTCGTTTGGTAGATCATTACTCACATAACTATTAAAACCTTGTGTCACCTCCAATTATGCCTATGTAATGGCTTACTTATCATCATCTATCACAATGACATCTAACTCATGTACTAGAGATGAAACCATTAAAAAAATATTTTATAAAATATCTATATCAATTAAGTATCAATTCTTCAAATATATGCATAATGAATTAGCTTATAAAAATGTTTATGTTTTTGGCTTTGTAAGCATCATACTCACATAATTAAAATACCTCAACATCAAGTTTAAACATTTATATTTGTCTCACACATCATGATTGGAATAGCTATCGCTTCATTCCTTCCATTTTGTGTGAATGTGTTTTATGACTTGCCTATCACAATCTATCATAATAGCAGGTACAAACCCATAAATAATAACCCTAATTTTAACATCTTATAAATACTACATCTTTTAATATCTACAGCAAAACAAAATCCAAACATAAAATCATTAATTGAGTATCAATAACATTAAATCAAATACAACAATCATATATCTCGATTTAGCTTAATATTAGGGAGGAATTTAGATGAGGTTTTGACATATATGTTTAACTCACACATCATTATCAGAAGAGCTTTCACTTCATTCTTTTCATTTTTTGTGAATATGTTTAATGACTTACCTACTATAATTCACCATAATGCACATAAAAAATCACAAATAACAAAACCCTAATTTCAATTCTAAATAAATACTACATCTATTCAAAACAAAATTTAAACATAAAATCATTTATAAAGTACCCATCACATGAAATTAAATACTATAATGTAGACCTTGATTTAGCTTAATATCGAGGAGGAATTCACATGAATTACTTGGAGATATATCTTCTAGAATTTGGATTTCCCAATGACAACATTGATGAGTATGTAGAAATCAAATTCTAAATCATTAATATTCACTCGTGTACCTTGGGTTTTCCCCGAGGGCGAGTCTAAATTCATACCCCCCCCCCCCCCCCACACACACACACACACACACATAGGGTTTATGCTTGTTTCTTGTATTATTCCTTTGCTCATGGTTTGTTTCAAGGTATTGGTGAAATTTTGCTTTCAAAATCCTACCTTTTACATTTTTCTCTAATAACCTAGAATCTTTTGAAATTTTCATGATTTTCACTTTTATACTCGAGTAGTTGGGTACAAATTTGAAGTTGAAAATCATGACTTTTGAAATTTTCATTTCATTATCTTTTCGTCTCTATAATACAAAGACATGACTCTAGAAATGAGCTATAGCTTTTGTCTTTTTTTTATCTTTAAATTACCATGGCTGCACATTTTGACTCTAACACTAAATCATAGCATTGTAAATGATTATAACTTGTATATTTTGCCTTTATAACCTAAAGTTGTGGCACTAAGAATGCACCACAATGTAGGCATTCTTTAAGGGAAAAAAATTTTGGCTATAAAATTTGTTGTAACTCGAGTATTACATTCTAAAACTTTCTCTAGCTAAAATATATAGCACTAGAAATATTGCAATGACTTTTATCATAGTCTTGGTGGATCTATAATGAGAAACTCTTGGTACTTGGAATTGCCAATGCTTATAGCATCAATTAAATACTTGGTTGCAATAATAAAAAATTAACATCATGACCATAAAAAATGAACCGAGCTAGTACATCTGTAACTCAAAGAAATTTTTTTAGTCAAAAAGAATATATTGCACAGTGAAAAGATTATGTTAATGAAGTGATAGAGTCATGACATGTGAAGATTATCATAACTATTTGTGTATAGCTTCAACCAAAAAATGAATGCTCAAACTATATTACAGCTTAATGAGGGCATAACGAATTCAATACAAGGCATGTTATTAGTATTAATTCATCAAGTCTTCATTTCGCTTATATATCACTAAATTTTACTATTATTCATCTTAATTCATCAAAAATTCAAATTTAGTAAAAATATTCATTTTAAAGCTCTTTTCTATACAAACACATAATGAATAATTACCAAAATAAATAATATTATTTAGTATTTTGAATACATAATATTTTTCAACAATACAAGGTGGAGTAGAAGACAACAGAAAGTCTTCTACAACAAATCCTTGAATGCCATGGAAAAGAGTCTCCATATACTTTATTATGAGATTTCTTTAAATTGATGGTTTTGGGAGCATTATGGTGATTGTAGATTGATTATATAAATATACTGCTATCATCCTTGCCATGAAAGAAAATCCAATAGAGGATACATCAAAATTATATATAAAAAATATAATGAAGTATTTGTTCATTCCTCAATTCATAGTCAATAATCAAGATGGAAAATTCATAGAGCAATTTTAGACAAAACTATTCAAATATAAAAGATTGAATCTTAAATTTTCAATAAGTATTCATCCACAAACTAATAGGTAGATAGAAACATTAGATACTCTATTGAAAATATTTATATGGCACTTTTTGAATGCCTAACAAAGAGATTTGTCAAAACTACTAGATGTTGGCCGATTTTTTTATAATGTGTAGGTAGGAGAATCAATTGAACAAAGTCCATTTAAAATTATGATTGAGAAACAATCATAGACCTTAATAATCATTGTGATGATATATTTATAAGAAAATATAGTAGCTTATCATTTTTTCCAAGAAGTAGCAAGAACAAATTGATTTGGATCGAATTATATGGAACATAAAGTAACTATGCAATCAAAGAAGCGTGTCAAAAGTAAACAAAAGGATGTGTATTGTCGAGTGAGAGACTTGGTGTTGATAAAACCACACTTAGTATTATGTCACAAAGGATTATGCAATGGATTAGATATGTGGTCTACAAAGTAAATATATTTGATCTTATATGGCGATTTTATGAGTTGAAAGAGTAAAAGATAAGTTGTAGTTTTTCTTTTATCCATGGATGTAGAGTATATAGCTCTTACACATTCAAGTATTGAAGCTATTTGAATATGAAGGTAGTGTGTTAATCTTAATTTCGAGTAGAGAGACTTGAAGCTCATATGCGACCATGAAAGTTCTATCCATCTAGCAAGAAAATTGATCTTCTATGCAAAGACAAAGTACATTGATATATAATACCATTTCATCCTGGAAAAAGTTGATGAAAAATTGATTTGGCTAGATAAAATTAACATGAAAAAGAATGTTAATTGATTACTTGATGAAGGTATTGAATATGGTGATGTTTTAGTAGTACAGAGCTAAGAAAAAGTTGAAAAAACATATTCACCAAATAGAATAATATTAGGATTAGCTCATACTTCTTCTGAAGTTGTTTTCTAGGCATCGGAGTGGTGACCTTGTTCTATAGAGTTACAACTAAACTAAAGCTGGAAGATTTATTGAAGAGTGATCCCACATTCTTTGGAGTCATGACTGAACTAAAGATGAAATATCTGAAAAGGTATCATGACTCTATTATGTGGAGTCACAACTAGAATACATCTAGAAGATTTATTTAAGATCCACATCCATGTTTTGTGGAGTCATGATTGGAGTAAAACTGAAACACATGTTGAAAAGTTGTGCTCTATTCAATGGAGTTGTGATTGGACTAAAGCTAAGATACTTGTTAGAGTTTAGAGTCGTGACCTTTTATTTGGAGTCGCGACTTGAATAGTGTCTCAACTTATTTTTGGTGGTTGCAACTAGAGACTAAACTTTGGTGTTACGACTTGTATTGTGAATCAAGATTTAACTTAAACTATATTATTGTTGCAACATATTTTTTGTTATTATGATTAGTTTCTTAAGGATTCAAGTCATTAACTATTATTTGGGATCTTGACATGAATGAAACCATGACATATTTTATGGTATCATGAGATGCATCTCAAACTTAAGTTTAAGAGATTTTTTAGGTTACTACCTATGGGCTTAAATATAATCAAAATGTGTGAAAAATATTGCTTTGCCACAAAATATAAATTGTGAAGTCATTTTCCTCTCCTCCCTTATTTCCCTTTTCTTCTCTCTTCTCTCATGGCACATGTATGCTTCTTCTATGAGAGTTCTATTTGTGATTGTTTTCACACTTGAAAAATTCTAAACCCCAACTATTCTTTGGGATCATAACATGAATGAAACCGTGACATATTATATGGTATCATTAGATGCAACTCGAACTTATGTTTAAGAGATTTTTTGGGTTACTACCTAGGGACTTAAATATAATCAAAGTGTGTGAAAAATATTGCTTTGCTACAAATTATAAATTGTAAAGTCTTTTTCCTCTCCTCCCTTATTTTCCCTCTCTTCTCTCTTCTCTCATGGTACATGTATGCTTCTTCTATAAAAGTTCTATTTGTGATTATTTTTTCATTTGGAAGATTCTAAACCCCAACTATCATCTATATTTTTGCTATCCAAAGCACATTATTTTGGGTACTACTGATATGTTGTCATTTGGTATTGAAGGATTGTGATCACCATGATTTCTAATATTAGGTATCAAAGATAATTTTTGATACCTCTTGATCCTAATATGTAATATCTCAACCAATGGTAGGGAATCTTGGATCTTAACAAAAGGGCATATTATTAAAACTAGAAAATTTAATTCAACTATTTGAAATTATAAATTCTATTGTGACAAACTAAATTTATACCTATCATATAGTAGTTTCAAAACCACTCAATTTCTTGAAATGTTATATGTGGTGTTGATTCTATATGAATGTAAAATGTATATACAATTAGATTGTATTGAAAGTAATTTAAAATTTCAAGAAATATTTGTAATATATATTAAGTTTGTATGACAATTAATATATGTATATATATATATATGTGTGTGTGTGTGTGTGTGTGTGTTTGTGCGTGCGCGCGTGTGTGTTTGTGAAAAAAAGGCAAAGTATGTGTGAATGAATACATTGACATAAATACATTTGATAAAAGTGCAGGTACATAAAGGAATATGAATATTTTAAGTGATGTGTGCATGTGTAGATAGATTATATATAACAGTGTGTGCATGTATGTGGGTTAGGCATAAAATATACATTGAGAATACCTACATATATACATTTTGTTACACCATAAAAATACACATACATACACATGCATACATATGTGTATATACGTACAAAAATTGCAAGTAACAAGGCAATTCCCAAAACACATATAAGTATACAATATTTTATTTATGTGTTCATATAATTATGTGGGTCAAATGAATTTTAAATTTCAAAGAAATTTTGGTATATATATTAAGTTTTTTATAACAATTAATATGTGTGTGTGTGTGTGTGTGTTAGTGTTTGTTTGTATATATATGCACTTGTGTAAAAAAGGTAAAAGTATGTGTAAATGAATACATTAACATAAATACATTTGATAAAGTGCAAGTATATAAAAAAATATGAAGATTTTAAATGATGTGTGCATATATGTAAATAAATTATATATACTAAATTACTAATGTGTGTGCATGTATGTGGGTTAGGCATGAGATATTACACCAAGAATGATTGCATATATACATTTGGTTTCACCATAAAAACACACATACATACACGTGCATGCATATATGTATGTATGTACAAATAGTGCAAGTTTCTAGGTAATGCCAAACACATTTGAGTATACAAGTTTGTATATATGTGTTTATAAGTTACGTGGGTATATTTTTGTAAATATTTAGATATTAGAGAAAGGGGTAATTTTATGTAAATAGTAATTACAAAATAATTTTTAAAATGCTAAAATCTTAAGTATTTAAATGATATATTCATAGAGGCATCGGTGTTGGCCCAAATATTCTATGTGCAATATAAAAAACATAAAGCCTGATCACACACACCCTCATAGGTGCACACACACATTATAAAAAACAAGTATGCGCGCGCGCGTGTGTATAGAAAATAAAATTTGATTAAATATACTCATGTGTAAAATGAAGTATGAAACTTGTTGTAAGTCATAAATTCATCCAAAATACATAATTAAACACATCCAAATTTTGTACAGACACACATTCGATTGATGGATGCACAGACACATTATCTCATGTGTCAAATTTTGCATTATCAAATGCCCACAAATCACTAAGATTTTTGTTGGTTTACAACATTGTTAGTACATTAAGCGATGAGAAAATAATAGGATATTTGTTAATTTGTTCTATTCAAATATTATTGAAAAAATTATGATAATTGGTAATTGATAATACGAATCCCTTGTTAATGGATATATATTTAACAATATACATGATATTTGTTCCACATCCTGTCTCTAAATATATGTAATGAGAAAATAATTCAAATAATTCATTAATTATTAGTGTCCATATATGAAGACAAGTATAGCTTGATGTAACAAAAGATAAAATCAAATAGAAATAAATGACCAATATAAATGATTCATTCAAATATTATGGAAATGCACATGTCAAACAAAAATTTTTTATAATTGACAAAAAATAAAATGAAGAAGACACATTAGTTTATCCAAATGCAGGCACATACCAATAAAATATATGAAGATGTGTTATTGTGTACATAACAATGATTATATAAAAAAGGAATGAGTTGTATTTTTGAAGACATTATGAAATACTCATTCACAAAACAATTACAAATCGATGAAGAGATCAAGTTCTAACTTACAATTGCCTAAACTCAAAATCAAACAAAAAAAAAGTACATTTACACAAGGCAAGTCATTCCCTACAATTCTCAAAATATGCATGAAAACTAATTAAGTCATAGGTAAGCTAAAATCAATGCTCACATTCAGATGATGCAAATCATGACAAAAGGCTCATTTAGAAGATCTATAAATAGGATGTGAACATTTGAGAAAGACCTCTTGGTACTTGAAGAGGAAGAATCAATGCTAACAAGAGTAAAATCTTGTGAATTTACCATATATATATATATTAATGTTATAAGTTATATGTTATTACTATTATATACTACTATTATATATATAGGCTCATTTAGCATATAAATTATATGTTATAAGTTATATGCTGACAAAATATGGTATAGGTAACATGTAAATGTTGTTTTATATTATTATAATCCACATATTATAATCTCAACACTTTTAAACTTTTGATCTTCGTAGAAATAAATATCTATGACGTGAAGCTTGTTTTTGCCGAGAGAGGAGGAGAGGAAAGGATGGATACTAGGGTTTTCAAATTGTGTTTTCATGTAATTTGGGTTTTGATGCCATTGAACATGGATTTTGAGAGGACAGAAGACAAGAATTCAAATCATGTCATGATTTCAAAATTTTATTATGTGTTAGGGGTGGGTGGTGATGTGGACAAAAGCATAAAACTTCAATATTTTTTGGTGGAGAAAAAATAGTATACCTAAACTCCAATATTTTTGAGGTTTGTGTGCACCATGTTCCAAGTGAGAAATTGTGGATTCCTAAAACTTGTTAATTTCAAATTGTAGCATGCATGTACAATGACATAATTTCACCTTAAAATTTTCACTTCAATTTTCTTTATGTCGATCAATACATTTGTTGTGGTTCAATTACAAACCTCTTGACCATTTTTTTTTTCATGATATGGATATTAAAGCCTTGTTTCTTTTTTAATTTTTTTTTAGGTGAAACTATGTTTTGGTTTACTAGTTTGAAAATATTTAAAAAATAAACTAAATCTGAATTTTCATATTTAGTAAAATGTGTATCAAAATAAAAAGTATTTACATTTTGGTATACTCAAATACATAAATATGAAAAACTCTACTTCCTTCCATGTTCAAAAGAAAAACAAAAGGATCAGAAATAATATTTTCTAAAATACTAATTTTGTTTGATAAATTTTACATGATATATATAAACTTACATAAATATTTTACGAATAATCATTTTTGATTTTAACATTTATACACACACACACACACACACACACACACACACATATATATATATTTATATACATTTATATATTTTTATATACATTCATATATATATTTATATACATTCATATATATATTTATATACATTCATATATATTTATATACATTTATATATATTATGATGATTTGATCGATAAAAGAGAATGAGTGCTTTAACTATATAGACAAGAGTTCGATTTCCATGAATGTCATATATGTATCTACAAGATATATGCTAGATCATCTATCATGTCGATAGGACAATGATATTATATGCTTTGATCCCATAGCACCTTGGACTATATATGAGCCAGGGGATAGAATGTGTTGAGTTTGAGAGGTGGGGTGGGGGGCAACAAAAATAAAAAAAAATATATGTTTATATATATTTATAAATATAAATGTTTAAACCTTAATTTATATATGTTTATAAATATTTATATATATTTACAAATGTTTATAAATGTTTAAATATAAGCTTTTATAAACCTATATATGTATGCATAAATATGTTCTAATAGTTTTCAAAAATGTATTATTTATATGTATATAAGCAAATATATATAAATATAAATGTAAACCATATATTTATAAACTTATATAAATATATAAACATATAAATTATATACTATATTTATGTTTATATATGTGCATATGTTTATAAATATATAACTTTAAATGTTTATATATATGTTATATGAATATAAATACTTATATATGTATATAAATGTTTATATATATGTATTTATAACCTATCAATTGTATGTATAAATATTTTTCTAAAAGTGGTAAAAAATATATAAATTATATGCATATAAACAAACACACTCACGCACACATAAATATAAATGAATAACTTATATTTATAAACCTATATATAAACATATAAACAATATACATACTTGCTTTTAATTTTTTTTTGAAAACATTTACTATTCAAAAACTTATGCTTTGTTTTAATATTTTGTATTTTAGTACATTTTTATTATATATGAAATTTTGTTATTTTTTTAAATATATTAAAAATAATGTTGCAATACATAATTGTTTCATTTTTTCATAACTTTCTATTTAATGATAGTGGAACTAAACCCAATTTAAGGTAGGTATTTGTATTATCCATAAAAAATGATGAAAGTTGTAAGAGCATCTCCAATCACACCTAACAAAATAGTTACTCTAAATATATTTAAATATTAAATTCACAAATTTAGCTAGCAAGTTTTTAGAATACAATCCAACCACTCTTTATTTTACACCTAACTTCCAATAATTTTAAAAAATTCAAACATATATATATATATATATATATATATATAGATAGAGAGAAAAATATGAGAGAAAAAATTTAGAGAGCTCAAATGGTTATTCACATTTGTTGAGCCATTTGAGTAAACTGTGAAATAGAGAGTGGGTTGGAGAAGATTTTTGTGTTTGGGTGGCTAAAATAGCTAAAAATAAAGAAATAAAGAGTGGGTTTGAGATGCTATAAGAATTAAATATGAGTATATATATTATATATCATGTTGCCAATTTCTAAAATTTAAAGTAGTCACTTCATTTACTATATTATTAAAAAAAAAAGATCTCGATGGTTTCGACCAAAACAATAATTAAAAAAAATAATTTTTATTTTGTGATTTATAACTCCGATTACTTGTTATGATTTAAAAATAAAATAAAATAAGTTTTTCATTACAGAAAAAGAAGGGGGAATTATATTTTGGGGTGGTCCTCTAGAAAAATTTAAGAATTTGAAACTTATATTTTTAAGTTTGAAAAAAAAATCACCAAAATCTTAAAATATTTAAATTTAGTACATTATATTACGTTTATCTAAACTACCCTCGCCCTCTTTCGTTGGCCCTAGCCTCTTTCCCATCGAGCTCGATGGAGCTCGACCACGAGCTCCAACGATCTCATTGAGCTCGTGGTCACGCTCCTGGCGCTCGACTGAGAACTCCTTTGAGCTCCAGGAGATTGACGTTATCCTCCGTCGAGCTCCATGAGCTTGACCTAAAGCTCCATCGAGCTTGACGGAGCACTCAGTCGAGCTCCAGGAGCTCGAATGAGTGCAACATCTAGTTCTTAGAGTTCGATGACAAGCTAGACCGAGAGTTCCGTTGAGCTCGATGACAACTCCACGAAGGAGCTCGTGGAGACGTGGTGGGGGGAGAAGGGTTTGCAGATCGGGACGAGAGGTGAGGGTAGACATGTTAGGAAAGACAGGCCAGGGGCGAGGGCGAGGGCGAGGGGCGAGGGCGTGGGCGAGGTCAGTTTAGTATTTACTAATTTAGATGCATTTATTTTTAATTTATTTTTAGTTTTGTGAATTTTTTAAAAATATCAAAATATTAGTTTATAAATCTTAAAAATTTATGGTAAACACCAAAACATAATTCTCCCGAAAAATAAAACCCAAAAAGGTGACTAGATCTTCAAGAATTTCACTGAAATGCAGAGCGGGTGAGATGGGAAGATGCTCTTGCACAAGCCATAAGAGCTTTCGCGAATCCTAATGTTCGGCGATCAAGTGGTGTTCAATAACAGCTTGAATGATGGACAAGCTAAATTAAGAAATCTTACTGAAAAATTTAAAATTGATGGAGGAGAAGCACATAATGGAGACCATAACGAGGAAGAGGAAGAGCAGGCTCAGGTAGAGCGGCCACAGCTCGACGAAGGTTTCTTCGAGATTGAAGCCATTCGCCGCAAAAGGGTCCGCAAGGTTTCTCTCTTTATTATTTCTTACATCACGTGTTTAACTTTCGCTTTGTGGGAAACTAAACAATGCAACTCTCTTTTGTGACTCTGAATTTTGACTACGTTGCTGTCTCCAAATTAGGGCCAGCTTCAGTACCTCATCAAATGGTAACTTTTCTTATTTTTAATACCAAATACAGTTTTGAGGTACATGATCAGGATAAGTACATTTGTTTATACTTTGAAAAGGAGAGGCTGGCCTGAAGCATCCAACACATGGGAGCCTCTAGAGAATTTGCAAACATGTTCAGATGTTATAAGTGCGTTTAATAAAAGGTAGCTTCTCTTCATCTAATTTATAATTTCTATGTCGCACCACGATTCAATTTTTTGTCGCAGTTTAATACTTCACCAAAAAAATGAACCACAGATATCTTCTTTTGTTGAGCTGTTTTAACTTTCTTTTTCATTTTCTTCTCCTATGGGTTTCAAGCTTACGATATGGTAAGCCTTCACGAAAGAGAACACGAAAGCATGGGGATACTTGTTCTCAGCAAAGAAAGAAGCAGCAATCTGTCTTGTGTGATGCTATGAGTTTGCAAATGAGTGTTGATAAACGATCATTGACCTCGAATGTGAATAATAGAAGCCTTTTTGCGATACCTTCACCCAATTCCTTTGAATGTTACGACCTGGCTGAGAGTGATAGAGCTTTTCCAGATGTCATCGAAGCTGTGCAAGCCAATGAGAAGAATGGGTTATTGAATGGTATAAGCCAAACGTCTGAAAGGAAAGAGAGCCCACGGGATGATAGAAGTCCCAGGTGTAGTCAGAGTGCAGATGCTGAAAATGCAAACAAGTTGTCAGATTTCCAGGAGGGCAACCTTTTTAATGGAAACGACTCCTTAGGCGGGCTTCCCCTTCTCAATTGTCTGGAAAGTGTGCAAAGTAATCGATGTACCGGTGCTAAGAGAAGGAAGTCTGGTTCTGTCAAGAGATTTAGGAAAGAGAGCTCATTTGAAGCAATTTTTTCACAACATTCAACATCAAATTTTTCAGTTGCCTCTGGAAGGACAGTTCAAACAGGAGTTGAAAACAACCTAACAACCATCAATTTTGGGCATAAGGGCATTGCAGAGGATTCCATAAATGTCCCAGCAATCACCAGGATCATCAAAGCAATAAGTTTTTCAAGCAATGTTTTGGATAATATTCAGGAAGTGCTGGTCATGTTCGTTGCTGTAAGGTTTGTTAATTTGCTATACTAACTTTTTTATTGATAGGAATTGTCTTTCATGGTACTTCTGAAATGAATGTGATTCGTTCATGATGCATGCTTTTATGGTGCTTTTGAAATTATTGTACTTCTGGAATGAATGTGATTTCAGTACTGCTGAAATTACCAAAATTACCAAAATGACACATAAGGTAAAATTCAATGACATACATTTATGATACTTCTGAAATTACCAAAATAGGATTTTGTTGCTAAAATGAATGTGAATTGTTGATGATGAGGTAATAAAAATTAATGTGAAAAATAAACTTTACTAAAATCATAAAAGGTAACACAATTGAGTACATATAGAAATAAAAAAAAAATTAAGTGATTTTTTTTTATTCCAAACAATTCATCGTACAAATAAAGAAAAATCATAACAATGAAAATCAAACAACCTAGTACCATAATGATTTTGGATCGGTGCACATAATACTAAATTTAGATGAGAAAAAAAATGATAAATAGGTTGTTTTTAAAATGCTAAATTTGTGATACTAAATTTGTGATACTAAATTTGTGAGTGCATTTGTTAGTTGTTCTTTGATATACATAGATTATATTGATTACTTTTTTTGATATTTTCTATTGAAATAAGAGTTAATTTTAATATTTTTTAATTGTTTTTAAAATGCTAAATCAGAAGCAACATGTTCACTTGTCTAATTATCATAAAAAGTATGATAGGACATGGGCCCACATTAGATATTCTCAAATAAGCAAACAAGTATTGTAGTCATGATTTTATAGTTTTTTTTTTGTGTTGAAAATTGAAAATAATAGTTTATTTCTTATTTTTTGAGCATTTACAATATATTTTAGGAAAATATAAAAAATTTATTTTGAATTCTATTTTATAATAACTAATGTCCAACTTGAACTAAGAGACCCAACAAATTAAGGATGTTTGCTCAATAAAATAAATCCAAAGGCTTGTTAAATTTTTTATATAGTTTCATATACTCCCTTAATTATTTATATTTTGGTTTTTTATCATTTCTTAATAACTACATGATTTTGGATATTATTTTAAAGATATTTAGTTATTGAAAATGATGATAAACTATATTGGTTGAATGAAGTATAATCATATGTAATCATGTTTGAGATCTCATTTTAAAATCATAAGATAATTCATTAATGAGATGCATATGGATGTACACGGTAAAAATGAAATCTAAATAAAAAATTGATTAGTTTAAGGTCAGGTTGGCGACGAAAAAATTTATAATTATGATATTGATTATTGAGATGCGTTTTTTCATATATTAAAATAGTTATTATTAAGTTAATCTTACATGTAGATTGTGTATCAACTAAATGGGAGAGCCTGAAAGTATAGGGAGAGCCTGGAGGTAGAAGAGATAGATAGTCTGAAATTGAATTATTGAAGTTTGGAAGTGTTTATTCAAGCTATTAGGATGCCAACTGAGGGTCTTGAGAAAGAAAATTTGGAGCTAGACAAGAAAATGGAGGAAAAAAAAATTGAGGGGATTTTTAGTTGTAAAAGAAAAGCTAATAATGAGATTTTCAAGTTTAAAAGATACATTATGCTAGAGTGTTGTTGAAACTCAACAATTAATATAGAGACATGACCAAACTGTTGGTTTATAAATGAAGTTGCGAATTTAACTTGGAATGTTAGAGGAGTGAATAACAAAATGAAGAAGATTAAGGCTCTCATAAAATATTTTAAGGTAGAATTGGTTTGTTATAGGAAATAAAAAAAATGGACGAGCAAGAAGTTAGTTTGAAGTCGGGAGGGTGGGTAGTTTTCTAGAGTGGGTTGTACTAGATTCCTCTAAGGTAACTGGGGGAATTGTAGTATTTTGGGACAATAAGGTCTTAATTTTAAAAGTTATGAGAAAGAGAAAATTTCATTTTTTGCCAGTTCAAGAATTGAAAAGATAATAAAAAATTTGGGGCTTGATAAGGATTTATGGCTTAACATAAAGGATGAAAAAGGAAAATTAAATTTGTGAAAGGTGTGTTTGATGAAACTATAGTGTTTGATTAAACTCAACAATTCAGAGAGACATGGCTCTAGTGTTGGTTTTCAAATGAATTTGCGAATTTAACTTGAAATGTCAAAGAAGTGAATGAAAAAAATGAAGAAGATAATTAAGACTCTTTATTAAATATTTTAAGGTAGACCTGGTTTGTTGTAGGAAACAAAAAAATTGGATGAGCAAAAAGTTAGTTTGAAGTTGGGGGGTAGGTAATTTTATAGAGTGGGGTGTACAAGATTTTTTTAGGTAACTAGGGGAATTATAGTCTTATGGACAATAAGGTCTTAATATTGGAAGTCATGGGAGTGGGAAAAAATTTAATTTTTTGTCAGTTCAAGAATTTAAAAGATAATAAAAAATTTGGGGCTTGATAGGGATTTATGGCTTAACATAGAGGATGAAAAAGGAGAATTAACTTTGTGAAAGGTAAAGTGTTTGATGAAACTAGAGTGTTTGATAAAACTCAATAATTCAGCTAAAGACATGGCCCCAGTTTTGGTTTCCAAATGAACTTGCGAAATTAATAGAATGTCAAAGGAGTGAATGACAAAATGAAGAAGATAATTAACGCTCTCGTAAAATATTGTAAGGTAGACCTAGTTTGTTATAGATAACAAAAAAATGGATGAGCAAAAAGTTAGTTTGAAGTAGGGGGTGGGCAGTTTTCTAGAGTGGGGTGTACTAGATTCTTTTAAGGTAACAGGGGGAATTATAGTCTTTTGGAATGATAAGGTCTTAATATTGGAAGTTATGGGAGTGGGAAAAAATTTAATCTTTTGCCAATTCAAAAATTATGAAGATAATAAAAAGTTTGGGGCTTGATAGGGGTTTATGACTTAACATAGAGGATGGAAAATGAAAATTAAATTTGTGAAAGATAGAGTGTTCGATGAAATTAGAGTGTTTGATTTAACTCAACAATTAAGATAGAGACATGGTCCTAGTGTTGGTTTTCAAATGAACTTGTGAATTTAACTTGGAATATCAGAGGAGTGAATGACAAAATGAATAATTAAGGTTCTCATAAAATATTGTAAAGTAGATCTGGTTTGTTATATGAAACAAAAAAAAATGAATGAGCAAAAAGTTAGTTTGAAGTCGGGGGTTGGGTAGTTTTCTAGAGTTGAGTGTACTAGATTCCGTTGAGCTAATTGGGGGAATTATAGTTTTTTGGGACAATAAGTTCTTAATATTTGAAGTTATGGGAGTGAGAAAAAATTATATCTTTTGCCAGTTCAATAATTATGAAGATAATAAAAAATTTAGGGCTTGATAGGGGTTTATGACTTAACATAGAGGATGGAAAAGGAAAATTTAATTTGTGAAAGGTAGAGTGTTAGATGAAACTAGAGTGTTCAATGAAACTCAACAATTCAGATACAGACATGACCCTAGTGTTGGTTATCAAATGAATTTGTGAATTTAACTTGGAAATTAAAAGTGAATGACAAAATGGAGAATATAGTTAAAGCTCTCATAAAATATTGTAAGGTTGACCTAGTTTGTTATAGGAAACAAAAAAACTGAATGTGCAAGAAGTTATTTTGAAGTCGGGGGGTAGGCAATTTTCTAGAGTGGGGTGTACTAGATTTCTTTAAGGTAACTTGGGGAATTGTAGTCTTTTGGGACAATAAGGACTTAATATTGGAAGCTATGGGAGTGAGAAAAAATTTCATTTTTTGCCAGTTCAAGAATTATGATGATAATAAAAAATTTGGGGCTTGATAGAGATTTATGGCTTAACATAGAGGATGAAAAAGAAAATAAAACCTGTGAAAGGTAGAGTGTTTGATGAAACTAGAGTGTTTGATGAAACTAGAGTGTTCGGTGAAACTTAACAATTCAGATAGAGACATTGCCCCAGTGTTGGTTTCCAAATGAACTTGCAGATTTAACTTAAAATTTTAAAGGAGTGAATGAAAAAATGAAGAAGATAATTAAGGCTCTCATAAAATATTGTAAGGTAGACCTATTTTGTGATAGGAAATAAAAAAAATGGATGAGCAAAAAGTTAGTTTGAAGTCGTGGGGTGGGTAGTTTTCTAGAGTGGGGTGTACTAGATTTCTTTGAGGTAGCTGGGAGAATTATAGTCTTTTGGGACAATAAGGTCTCAATATTGGAAGTTATGAGAGTGGGAAAAAATTCAATCTTTTGCAAGTTCAAGATAACAAAGTCGAGAAAAAGGTAGCTGAAAGTTATGACAATAAGGGCTTAATATTATAGGTGAGATATTTTGCAAAAGAATATCGAGTCGAGAAAAAGGTGAATTAGACAACCAACATAGCCATGGAAGATGTGGTGAAAGAAAATTTTCTCTTAATGACATATAACAAAGTCAACACCGACAATAACATGGTGTGGTACCTCGATATGGCTACAAGCAACCATATGTGTGGGCACGAGCATTGTTTCAAAGAGATACGAAAGGTTAAAGTTATATTTGTATCGTTTGGAGATGATTCGAAGGTTGAGGTCAAAAGCTAAGGTATGATTTATTATGTATAAAAGGATGTTTTTGTTGGGTCAATCCATGATGTGTATTACATATCAGACCTCAAGAGCAACATTTTAAGTATGAGGTAACTCATGAAGAAAGATTATTTAATTTTTATGAAAGACTGAATATTACTATTGAAAGACAAGCAAAAGCTTTCAGTCGCTGAAGTTGAAATAGGAAGAAATTGGATGTACAAACTGAATTTGAGAAGTGTATGAGAAAAATATTTGCAAGTCAACGTAGAAGACAAGGCGTCACTCTGACATCTTCATTTTGGTCACCTGCATCATGAAGGCCTAAACAAGTTGACAAAGAAAAATATGGTGCACGAACTATTGGACATGGAATATGAGGCAAAATTTTGTGAAGAATGTGTACTCGGAAAGTATGCGAGAATGTCATTTCAAAAGAAGACAGAATATTGTGCTAAGAAACATTTCGAGTTGATTCATTCCGACATATGTGGACCAATCACTCCTGAGACTTTTAGCGATAAAAAGTTTTTCATTTTCTTTATTAATGATTTCTCACGAAAAATTTGAGTTTATTTTCTCAAAGAAAAATCTGAGGTGTTCAATGTGTTCAAAAAATTTAAAGTGATGGTGGAAAAGGTAACCGATAGACACATCAAATTTGTATGATCTGATAGAGGTGGTGAGTACACTTTGATGATTTTCATGGAGTATTGTGAGGAGCAAGGTATAAGACAATTTCTAACCACATCCTACTCTCCACAACAAAATAGTGTGACCGAAAGAAAGAACCGGATTATTCTCAACATGGTTTGGTCAATGCTCAAAAACAAGAAAATGCCGAAGGAATTTTGGGCAGAAGCTGTGCAACACACCATCTATGTTTAAAATTGGTGTCTACATGCGAAATTGTATGATCTAACACCACGAGAGACATGAAGCGGACATAAACTGACAGTCTCTAATCTCAGAGTATTCAACAGTTTTGCCTGCGCACATGTGCCGGATCAGCAAAAAAATAAAGCTCGAAGACAAAAGCAAAAAATATATTTATATTGGATATGATGAGAAAACAAAAGGATACAAGCTATTTGACTCGATAAGCAAGAAGATTCTAGTGTGTCTTGATGTACGAGTTTATGAAGCAAATTAATGAGATTAAAATAAAGTAACAAAGAGTATCATCAAAGTTGAAGAATTATCAACTGCTATACCAATAATCATACTGGAAAATTTTGAAACTATTGATGATGAAGATGAATTGTGACAACCCAAAATGTAAAATTTATAAAATTTGTATGATTTGATAAATGAGGTACATCTTGTATGTCTTTTGGTGGATTCCAAGAATATAAATTTTGAACAAGCGGTGTGAGACATGAAGTGGCAAACTGCCATAGACGAGGATATTAAAGCAATAGATTACAACAACATATGAAAGTTAGCAAAATTGTCGAAAGAAACTTAGCCCATTGATGTAAAGTGGGTATTTAAGAGAAAGATGAATGCTCAAGAGGAGATATAACTGTATAAGGCAATAATTGACAATGGGGTACAAGCAAAAGGTAGGAATTGACTATGACTAGGTGTTTGCTCTCGTTGCAAGAATGGAGACAATCAGATTGCTCATTTCACAAGCAGCTCAAATTAAATGGCTGATATTACAATTGGATGTCAAGTCGACATTCTCGAATGATGTGTTTGAAGAAGAAGTTTATATTGAAAAACTATCCTGATATATGAAAATTAGAGAAGAAAAGAAGGTGTTGAAATTGAAGAAGACACTTTACGAGTTGAAACAAGTATCGTGGGCGTGGAATACTCGTATCAATACATACTCCAAAGAGATAGGATTCGAGTAATATCCCCACGAACATGCTCTTTATGTGAAGAAGAGTAGATATAATATGTTATTTGTTGTTCTTTATGTTGATTTTATTTTTATGAGGAATAATAATGAAATGATACAAAAGTTTAAGAACAAAATGACATGGGAATTCAAGATGATAGATTTAGACTTGATGAAATTTTTCAGGGTTTGGAGGCAAGACAAGGAAAGACATGGTTTCTTTGTATCCCATGAGACATATACAAAGGAGATTTTGAAGAAATATATTATAGAGTCTTCCAATTTGATTTCAACACCAATGGAACCGAGTGTAAAACTTTGCCATCTTACATGCACAAGACCAGACCTTGTATTAAGTGTCGGCATTATAAGTCGGTTTATGGAGGAGCCAGTTTATTCACATTGGAAGGCGTTGAAGCGAATCCTACAGTACATCAAAGGAACAATGTCACTTGAATTATTCTATACAAATGCGGCAGGTTACAAGTTGGTCGGGTACTCCGACAGTGATTGGTGCAGATACTTGGATGATCGAAAAAGCATATTGGGTAATATGTTTTTATGGGTGACACTGCTTTTACCTAGCTTTCAAAGAAGCAACTAATTGTGATACTCTTGACATGTAAAGCTGAATATATGGCTGCATCTTTGTGTGTATGTCATGCAATATGACTTAGAAATTTGTTGGACAAGATGGAGCAACAACAACTCGGTGCGATTGATATATAAGTTGACAACAAATCAGTAATTGAGTTGAGTAAGAACTCGATGAATCGCGAGAGAAGCAAGTATATTGATGTTCACTTTTACTTCATTTGAGATCAAGTGAAAGAAGAAAATATTGAAATAGTACATGTGATAAGTCGGGACTAAGTCGCAGATTTCTTCTCGAAATTACTACCCGCGATACTACTCGACAACTGTAAAAGATTGCTTAGCATAAAAGATGACAGAAGTATTTAAGTTTATGGGGGAGTCTTATTGAATTAACATTAAATGTCTGTTTTTAATGTGAAAGATGAAATATCAAGAGTTAGCAGTTACTATTACGGGTGATAATGATTTTTAATTTTCAGTTTTAGAATGGTAGACTACAATATATAAATAAATCATTGTATTGCTTGTAAAAATATATAATCAAAAAAAAAGTCTCTCTTCAGTAATAATTTTCAACAAATTCATAGTTTACAGCCAGTAATTTATTTTACAATAAAAAACAAAAAAAAATGGATAGCAAAAAGTTAGTTGGAAGTCGTGGAGTGGGTAGTTTCATAGAGTGGGGTTTACTAGATTCCTTTGATGTAATTGGGGGAATTGTAGTCTTTTGTGACAATAAGGTCTTAATATTTGAAGTTATGGGAATTGAAAAAAACTTCATCATTTGCCAATTCAAAAATTGTGAAGATAATAAAAAATTTGGAGCTTGATAGGGATTTATGGCTTAACATAGAAGATGGAAAAATAAAATTTGTAAAAGGAGATGGGAGCTATAAAAGTTTTATGGCTTGATTTGTGGTGTGATTGGTCATTTCAAAATGATTAGGTTTTTAAGAGAATGCAGAAGAGTGGGGAAGGTTAAACTTTGACATGAGGAGGAATTTTGAGGTTTTAGAGAACTTGGACCTAAGGTTCTTGCCTTTTTGGGGAGGCTCTATCACATGGACTAGGGACTAAACAATTAGACAATATCTAGATTTGAACAAGAACAAAAATATCTGAATATATTCTTGATATATCTAGGATATATCATATATTCGTGGTTACCTATTTATTACCGGGGAGAGAAATATCTAATAAGCAATAAATTCATAATTATCATAAAAATTCATAATATATTATAGATATATATTTTTGGATATAATGAGATATATTAGTGATATATCCAAAAATAATAATATATATTTATGATATATCTAGATATATTTGTAATATTATAATATTTGTAATAATATATTAAGATATTTTTGATATTATAATTATTTATATATGAATCAAATTAATTTAATATTAGTTATATATTATAATATAATTAATTTTAGTTATTTATATTTAATGGATTTAAATAAATTTAAGTAATATATAATAATATTTTTGATTTGATAATTCACTATATTTCTAATAAATAGATGAAATTAAATTTAATATTACTCATATATTAAAATATAGTTAAAATTAATTGAGAGAATTATATTTTAATATATCAAAATAGAAAAAAAAAATATACACTAAACTTATAGCATAATAATAATATTATTTGAATATAATAAATAATAAAAGTAAATGATAGTTTTTTTCCTATTTTTTTATTTTGATACACTAAAGTAAAATTCTTTCAAATTAATATTAATCAAATAATATAATATAATTAAATTTAATATTAATTTTATGTTTAGTAAATTTAAATAGGATCTAGATACATATTTAAATAAATTTTATTATATACATAATAAGTAAAAAATATTAATTTTTAATATTATTTATATAATAAAATTTAGTTAAATATGATATTTATTTTTTAATTAATATGATAGTCTGATTGACAAAAAAAAATATCGCCCAATCATAAAAGGCACGAGTTCGATCCCTAGGGATACTGAATACATGTCACATGTCTAATTCCCTTCAGATCTGAGGCTGTGACTAAAACAACAAGGTTTAAAGGAGAGGATAAGCCAATGGTGACGAGGATTTAGGTTCATTGACATCTGGTTTTGTTCTGGCTGCCAAGTTGGATGTATTGAAGGAAGAGTTAAAAAAATGGAGCAAAGATGAGTTTGGCAAAGTTGAAATGAGGAAAATTGCAGCTCTGAACCAATTTGCTCATTGGGATGAGCAGGAAAAGCTGTGAAAATTGGCTGTGAAGGATATAAAAGCTAAAAAGGCAAAAATTGATTTTATGAAATGGGTTATACATGGAGAAATTTATTCGAGACAAGTATCCAGAGAGTTTTGACAAAAGGATGGGGTTAAGAATACAAAATTTTTCATATAATGACAAATGTGCATAAACGAAGAAATATATTGGACAGAATAAAAGTAAATGCGGCGTGGCTATTTGAGTTTGGGGATTGGAGTCTGGGAATTGAGGGACTGTATTGTGAGTTCTTATGTCCTCCTTTGGCTGATAGTCTTGAAGAACCTTCCACAAAGGATGAAATAAAATGGCCTCTGATTGGTTTTTGCTGGGACAAAGCACCAGTGCCTGATGGATACCCTATGACTTTTGCTTGGGACGTCATGAAGGAAGAGGTGCTGGTTTTTCCAGGGACATTTATGAACATGGCAGCTTTGTGAGAAGCTTTAACTCGACCTTTTTAGCATTAATCCCAAAGGAAGGGGGAGTATAGAACTTAAAGGATTTTAGTATGATTAGCCTTGTGGGGAGCCTGTATAAATGACTTGCTAAAGTAATAGAGTGGTAGAGAAAGTAATGTTGAATGCACAAGCAACCTTTGTAAAAGGTAGACAGATTTTGGATGTTGTTTTGATAGCCAACGAAGTGGTGGACTCGTGGTCAAAACATAATGAAAAGACCAGGTGGACTAGTCTTTTCTTTTCTCTATAATGCAGAAATTGGGTTTTGGAGAAAACTGGAGAAATTGGGCATTAGACCAACTAGATTGTTGATTGTCATTAATAGCACTCCTACTGGTTTTTTCCCAAGTTTGAGGGGTTTAAGGCAATACCTGCTGTCCTCCATCTTTTTTATTTTGGTGGTGGAGTGTGTCTGCGGCCTTCTAATGAAAGTAGTGGAAAGAGGCTTTATCTTGGGATGTGAAGCAAGGTGTCCAGATTTCGCATCTCTTGTTTGCACATGACACCTTGGTGTTTTGTTAAATAAAGAGAGAGCAAGTGTTTTATCTCAGTTAGGTTCTAATGTGGTTTAAAGCTATATTGGCTAGGGCATTGTAGCTTTGGCCAGTCAGTTGGGGTGTAAAGTGGGCATCTTTCCACTGGTTATCTAGGTCTGTCTCCGGAAGCTCAGTTTAATAATTAAGTAGTGTGGGATTGGTGAAGGAAAAATTCAAAAAATATTTGAGAATGTGGAAGAGAAAGAGATTGTATATTTCGAAGGGAGATAGAGTAACCTTCATCAGAAGCATTCTTTCAAGTCTACCAAACTACTTCGGTGAGGTGGGTTTAAGATTAGATCAAATCCATAGTAGGTTCTTGTGGGGAGGTATGGCTTTTGGAGAAAAAGCCTCACTTTGTGAAGTGGGATTTGGTGTGTTTGCACAAAAAGAAGGGTGGTTTAGGAGTTAAAGGCTCTCCATCTTAAACATGGCTTTGCTAGGCAAATGGAGTTGGAAGTTTGAAACAGAAATAGATGCTTTATGGTATAGGATAATTAGGAATAAGTATGGGAAGGAGAGGGGAGATTGGTGCACCAAAAAAGAGAGAGAAGTTCATGGTATAAATCTTTGGAAATCAATCAGGAAGTTGTGGGACGTAGTAAAAATTAATGTTTCTTTTGGTTATGTAATAGAATGAAAATAAGTTTTTGGAAATATAAGTGTAGTAATGAGTCTTTGTGTGATATATTTTCATCTTAATTTATAATTGCAAGCTCGAAGGAGGTTTCGATAAGGGATTTATGGAACCTATTGGCAGAAAAAGGAATAATGGGGGGTGGAAATGGATGAGACTGAAAGTTTTTGAGTTTCTTTAAGGGAGGAGAGTGGTAGATGATTTGGAGGATGAGGTGAGATGACTAAGAGAATAAAGTGACAGTTTCACAATCAAGTCTAGTGCATTATGGAATAGTGAGGTAGATAATTTGTATGGGATGGAACCCGTTGGAAGAAAGGGATAATGAAGGGTGGAATCTTATATTTATAAGAGTTGTCAATGATTGGGAAATAGATGTGGCTGAAAGTTTTTTTGAGCTTTTTCAAGGGAGGAGGGTGGTAGATAATTTAGAGGATGAGGTGAGATGGCTGGGAGAAAAGAGAAACAGTTTCGCAAATTCACAGTCAAGTCTCTTTATTTATCTGTTTATTTATTTTTTGATAACCAAGGGGTGTCAGGGCCCACTTACGTGGACCCCCTAATCCCCTTGGGCCCCCTGAGAACCGAGCAGGTAAGAATTTTCATCAGTACCCCCTGAAGAAACTTGAACTCGAGACCTCTTGGACAATGCCAAGGGACTTCAGCCAACCGATCCCCCTGTGAGGAGGGTCAGTCAAGTCTCTTTATTATGTTATGGAACATGGCCGTTCTTAGGAGTTCCCCTTAAGGTTTGGCGGGGAGCGCCTCTTCATCTATTTTGGACAGCATGGAGAACAAGAAATGAGCTTACTTTTGAAAATGATAGGCTATGTATCCAAAATCCTAAGAGGACTTATATTAACTATCTTTGGTTGGGAACTAAAATGTTTGTAGATGATCCTGCCTGTTCTCTAATTAAATTTGTGGATTAGTTAGGTAATAAGTAGTTTGTAAAGGCTGACTGGTAGTTTTTTTGTTTTGTTTCTTTTATAAAGCTTAGGTTGTTTTCTTTTGAGTTGCTGATTTGATATAAATATTCTTATCTATTAAAAAAATGGAGAGAGATTATTGCAGCGAAGGTAGATTCGAGAGAACCTTAGTTCAATATATCTACTATTAGAGGATATGATATAAAAGAGGTGGTTATTACATATTATTTCTATAGAAGAGTTCGATAATTGTGCTTATTATTGAGAAAGACATTGATTACTAGAGCCATCAAGGAGTTTTTTCGTAGTCCATTCATTATGATACTTATCAAAATTTTAGAAGGTGAATGCGTAATATAAGATATTTTTGTATTTGTGAGGCGAGACGTAAGCCTCGATGTATTAAGACGAAAATTTTTTGAGTATCATAATATATAATTAATTAATATTTTAAAATATATAAAATAAAATAGTATAAATAAATATATAAAAATAATTAATTAGAATTATTAAAAAAATATACTAGTTTACTACTGTCACAAGAAAGCATACTAAAATCATAAAATAGAAAATAGATTCAACTATATTAATAATTTCAAACTTTAATAAAAAATTATAACCACGTCATAAAATAAGAATTAGAGTAAATTATTTCAATTAAAATTTTTTTTTCTAAGGACATCCTCATCCTCATCCAATGTATTAAAAGAAAGAAAATGTTAACTATCAAATATTCTTATTTTATGTAAATTTTTATTTTAATCAATTGGTATAAAATTCAATTCTTTCTCTTTGTCTATACATTATTTTATCAAATATAAGATAGTTTGATAAAAATGATATATTCGACTAATTTTATACATAAAAGTTAATTCTACTCAAGTTGAAAAAATTATAAACTGATTTCATAAAAATATTAGAAAAGTTAGATTTCTTTAATAGATGATAATTTTTAGGATGATGGAATAATTATTAGTTATAAAGTAGTATACTTTAGGTGATATGATTAATTATAGCTGATTTTTACCCATAATTTTGATATAATAATTTAAGAGTGCAAAATCAAAAGAGAACATTATTATTGATGAGTTTTATAAACTATAGACAAACAAGTAGATAAAATAAAGTTTTATTCGTATCACTCTTTATCCTTATCAAATATTAATTACAAACTTATAAAAAAAATTAGGGATAAAATAAAGCTCCACAGCCCACAAAGTTAGTATCTTACCATACTAGTGGAAAATAGAGAAGAAAGATAAGAGAAACAAAGATGCTTAATCGATGAAAAATGAGAGAAAGACAACTCAATAGAGTGTTATGTGGAGGAAGGATGCGAGAACAATCAGAATCGAGAGGTGAGGAGATGTGGAGCTTCGATTCACCAACAATCAATGTTGCAATGCTAGTAGAAAATTAATTTTTTGGCAACAAAGCTTCCACACAAATTAGGTTTTTTTCTCTTTTTTTTTGTATCAAAAGCAAATGGTTAGGTTGAGTGTTTAGATGTTTTTATTTTATATTTTATAATTTTAATAACTAAATGATGAAAATTTGTGAGGCGTATGCCTCGACTAATAAGGTGGAGAATGCGTATGCTTTTATACCTTTTATGTGCCTTGGCTAAGAAGGCGTATGTCTTATATGTTATTTGCTTCTTTTGGGATGCTTCGAAGCATTATTAGACCGCCTCACTTCAAGGCGCGCCTCAAAAATGTCTTTAAAAATATTGATACTTATATTTACTAAAAATGCTGATAAAAAATTTATCTTCAAGATAATAATATATATTTTTTTATTTTTTTAGGCATTACTGATTGTTTCACTCTTATATTTACTTTAGAATCTTGATTATTGACATATAAGTTAATATGCATATTGCTAATAATCATATCTAATTTATTATATTTTTGTATTGTTTTTAAAATATTATTGTAACTAATGACAAATATTTGAAACTCATTGAATATTATAGTATTTAACTTTATTTTTTGTTATTTTTGTATATTGGTTATTTCTGATTGTCTTGTTAATTTATTTTTCTAGAATTATTTTTTTATGATAATTTAATTTTACCTTTATTTTTACTTATGTTGATGTATGCTTGCATGATTGGGTGACTCTAAAGAAAATTTTATTTAGGATTAAGTAGAGTGGATTATATGTTCTCTCTTCAACAATATGTTTTTTTTTAATGTTTAAGTGTATTAGGCTTAGAGCTATCAAATGGGTCATGATGTATCGATATGATCAATTTTGTTGTGGCCCAATGGGCCATTGTGTCGTGCCAAGCATGACATGAGATGTATCTCTGGTTATTCTGTGCCAACCACGACATGAGATAGATCTTAGGCCATGCAGGCAAGACATAGTGCTCAAATTAGTTAGGCTGGCATGGCCCATTGGGCTCCCTACTTGGCATTGTCATGTTGGGTCATGTCTGGTCATGATTTGGTTATGGGCAGTGTGAACTTGAATGTGTCTAGTTAAAATTTTTTGAAATTTTAATTTTTAATTTATTCAAAATATTATATCAAAATAATATAATTAAATAGTATATTATATATTTATATTGCATTAAAAATTAAAATGAATTAAAATCAAATTAATAATGAAAAAAAATAAATTGGCATATTGTTGACTCAACTGGAAAATATAAATATTTTATGAAAAAAAATTTATAATATGATACATAACATAAAATGTTGCATAATTATCAGCAATTTAAAAATAATTAAAATATTATACAAAAAAAATTAATCCAAAATTTTTTGAGTTATTAATTTGTGTCTATAATATGATATTGTAAATATAGATTATCATTATTATATATTTATTTGAAGGTAGTATTAGTGGTTATTTTTATATTTTTGATCTCGATGTCTATGAGTCATTATCTATTAGTAATTTTTTTATTTTATTTTGAATGATAAGCTTTGAATCTTCTTAATCCTTCAAACATGCAAGTATTGTTATAATATTTTCTATATGAAATAATATTGGATACCACAAAAAAAATATATTTCGATACTATGCTAAGCACTGAAGAGGTTAATATATCAGATATCATCTTAGATAGTATGAGATAATTAGATTCATATGATTTCTCTAAATTTAAAATATTTAATTTATTATTATTATTATTATTATTATTATGTGATAGGATAGAGAAATAAATGATATTTAAGTACTGAGATAACACATTCTTATTTGATTGACTACCCTGTTGTATGTCTCTAGTTAATTGATTGAAAAAATTACTATCATTGAATATGTTCATATTTATACTCAGAGCTTTGTTATAACTTACATACCTAATGTCATAATATGCAAATATATTATTTAATTTTTTGTGAATAAAACTTTTAGGTTTGTTTGTTTGTTTGGTTTATACAAGTAAATATAAAAGTGTCAAATTGGCTATGCCTCGTTGACATGGTTGCCAAAGAAATAGGCCCGACATGACTTGTTTGGTCCACAATGCCGGGTAGTGCTAGTTCATGCTGGGTTTTGATATAATTCTATTTAAATTATTTTGAAATTTTAATTTTTTATTTTATTATTTATTAAAAATATTATATTTAAATGAATTTATATGAAATAAATAATCAAAAAAAATTGACATTTGTCTTAAATAAAAAATAAAACTGTGCAATGAAAAAAAATCCTTTGCATTTTTAATCAAAAGTATAATATGATACATATACATATAATATACGATAAAGTATAACTCATACTAAAAGTACATAATGACATATTCGATAGAAATATACAAAATAATGATAATATGGTATTGTATAAAAAAATAATTAAAAATTACACGAGTCATTAATCAGTGTATGTGACATGGTATTGTGGATACTAATACAAGTCATTACCATCATGCATATATTTGAAGATTTTGCTAGTAGTGGTCTTAATATCCTTAATATTCATGTTCTATGAATTATCTTTTGTCATCATCTTTTTTATTTTATTTTGAATGCTTAATCTTGAAGTATTTCAATCCTTCATGTATGCAAGTACCTCTAAGATATCTAATTACTATTTTAATTTTCTATCTAAAATAATATTAGTTATCACATAAAAAATATACTTTGATACTATACTAAACACCAGAGGGATTAATAGATCATGTGTCATCTTAGATAACACAGGATAAGTGAATTTATTTGATTTATATTAATTTAAAATATTTAAATTTTTATTATTATCATGTAATAGGATAAATTAATAATTAGTATCTAATATATCAATACAGCTTGCTCCTATTTGATGGATCTTTTTTTATTTATTTATTCCCAACTAACTGAATAAAAAAGGCATTATCTTTGAATGTGGTGTCTATATTCTCACTTGGAGCCTGACTACAATTCTCATGCAGTGTCATAATATATAAATAAGTTAGTTAATTTTTTATGAATAACATCTTTAGATTGATATTTTTGGTTCATGTATATGAACATGTTTATCAAAATATTTTTTCTCTTTTATTTTAACTATGAAATTTATACACACAACCAAATAATAATGAGATAAAATTGAGGATCAGTATTTTAAATACTTGGTTTTCATCTCATCATCTTATATATATTTGAAGGTATTATTTGTGGTGACCCAATGTCCTCAATATGCACGTCTCATGAATTATCATCCATCAGTTTCTCTTTTATCTTATTTTAAAAGTTCAATCTCAAATCTTGCTAGTCATTCATGCATGGAAGTACCTTTATGATATCTAGTCATTATCTTGATATCTTATTTGAAATAAGATTTGTCATCTTAGAAAAAACATACTTTGATATTATGGTAGATACCATAGGGGTAAATAGATTATGTGTCATCTTAGATAACATGAGATAAATGAATTCATATGATTTAAATAAATCTAAAATATTTAAATTATTATTATTATTATGTGATATGATGATAAAATATTTGTATTTGATATCTAAAATATCAAAATAGTTTGTTCCTATTTGATAGATCACCTCTTCATTTATCTCTTTTACTTAGTCACCATTTTTGAATACAGTATTTATATTTGTACTCAGAGTCTAACTATAACTCTTTTACTTAGTGCTATAATAAGTGGACATACATGTAAAAATTCTAGATGATTCTCTGATTAATATAGCAAATGCCAAATCTATTAGACATGTAAAAATATTATTATTAATAATTTTGATATTTTTATTAAATTAATTAAAGTTTATATCTTGATGTAGTGACAAGTATTTTTGTCAAAGGACAATTGATCTCAGGTTCAAGACTCATCATATGTAATTTTTTAAATCTTTTGTAGTATGATTATTGAGATAATAGTTTTTATTAGATTTCGTGCTAAGTATAAGTCTTATGTATTGAATATGATTTTTTATTAAAATACTTTTTAATTATTTTATGAAATAGTAAAAAAAAAATATAAAAAATGAAAATATCTTGAAATTAAACAAGTCAAGTTTAATAAATATAATTATTTATTATCATTATCAATAAAATTTCATCCCAACTATTTGAGGTATGCTATATGATTTTTATTTTTAAATTTATTTTATTAAAAATTATCTTGTATGTCAATAATGTAGTTAAATTATTATTCATAATTTCTATCTAATTCCTTTTAGGATTATCTCTAGTTTTTTTTTTCATTTACTCGAATAGATATTTCTTAACTGATGTATTAGGATGTATAAATTGGATGTGATTAATTTATATCATACAATTCATTATCTTATTGTTTATATGAGTTATTTTAATATTTTTTAATATATATTTTTTAAAATTTATTATTTATAATCTTATTACACATCAATCTAGATATGTCAAGTGAGACGGATAGCCTGACCAACATTTATGCTAGCCCTTGGCATAGTTTGTATTGTGTTGGGCTAGGTCGGGGGTAATTGTGCCTCATGTTGTGTCAGATGGGACTTGTTTGCCTAGCTCGTTGGCACTATGACTAATGATTGGTCATGGGTCATGGTTCATGGGTCACGAGTCATAGTTGGGTTATTTTAGAAACTTGACTCCCTCAAATGTTCGTTACGTATATGTAATAAGTCCCGACATCGAAAGTGACATATTGTGCTTGTCACTTTCGATGTCATTTTTAAAAACAAAATCATTTTTTTTGTAGCCCTTAAGATTTTTTTCTAATGGTTGCATACAGAAATTTGATAGTTGTATACTTTTTTTAAAAAAAAATAAAAAAAAATAAAAAAATTTAAAAAAATTTAAAAAAATTTAAAAACATAAAAAAAAAAT
Source organism: Sapria himalayana (assembly GCA_029783825.1). Classification (NCBI taxonomy): domain Eukaryota; kingdom Viridiplantae; phylum Streptophyta; class Magnoliopsida; order Malpighiales; family Rafflesiaceae; genus Sapria; species Sapria himalayana. Next base: position 2,313,575 of record JAREIK010002147.1, read on the forward strand.
AAAAAAATATTATTCTAGTATACTTTTTTTTATAAATATAAAATAGAAAATATTTGAATTTTATTAAATTTATTTTCTCTCACCTCTTCTCTTATCTAGAGGTGTCAAATGGGCCGGCCCAGCATGGTACGGCCCGTTTTTCACGTGCCCCGCCATGCTACCGTGCCGTGCCGGGCACGGCACGGTTTTTTAAAGTCGGGCACGGCGAGGCCGTGCCGTGCCGTGCCCGGCCCGCTCGGGCACGGTTGGCTTGGCCAGGTGGCACGGGTGCACGGCAGGGGCATGGTAGGCGAGGCGGGGCGGGGCGGGAGCCGCATGGCTGGACCTGGTCTCCTGGACCGGCTCAACCGGGGTCCGGGTCCCGGGAGCCAAGCACGGGCATGGCCCGTGCTTGGCACTTGGCAGATTATAAAATTTTTTTTTTTTTTTTTAATTTTTTTATTAAGTTTCTGTTTATCTGTATTTACTTTAGAGTTTATGTAATAAATAAAAAATAAAATTTTTTGTAAAAAATATTACATTTAAAATTAAATGTAAGTATGTAACAAACAAAAATTAGAAAATTTATTTTTTTTTTCAATTAAGTTTAGCATATTTTAATATTATAAAGTATTAATTAAATATTAAAATTTAAAGTTAATAAATTTTAAAATAAAATTTAAATCTTAAAATAATAAATAAATACATTAAGTTAGTAAAAATTTTAATTAAAAAAAATTTAAACTACACAAATAAAAATTACCATTCATGCTTTTGAAACCAATACTCCGAAAAAAAAAGTATAAGTTTCAACACAACGTATAATACAAAGTACAAACAAAGCGTATAAAAAAAATAAAAAAATATCGAAAAAAAAGAGCAGATGAGCATCAATCGTCAAGCGGCATATCATGAGAATCATCAGCCGCAACATCAAGATCAGTATCATATGGGTCATCATTATCGGCAATCAGCTCCTCCGCCATCGTAGTTGATGTGGATGCGACTGCAGTGTCTGTCACAGTCCCAGCTTCAGCACATCACTGATGCTAAATCTCGATTCCTCCCAATCCTTTAAACATGCCAAGGCCTCAACCATATCTGGACGTAATCTCGATCTCCTATCCGAAATCACGTTCATTGCAACAGAAAAAGCAGACTCCGATGCTACGCTCGACACCGGAGGAGTCAGTAGATCCCGTGCCATCCTAGATAGCACGGGATAGCCGGACTCATATGATTTCCACCACTGTAATAAATCAAGATTCTTATTGTCAGAAGGTGATAGGATTGAGCAGTAATCGGTATCTAAGTACCGAGACAGCTCGCTCCTATGTGAAGGTCCACCCCTACGTTTCCCCCTCGCTAGGTTAATGGAATAAGCGTCATCTCCGAACAAGGTATCAGAGTCCGTACTCACAGTCTCAACACCACCACCACCATACCTAGTATCGTAGTATGTGAACAGGTCTGTCAACTTCTCGTAAATGAACCCTTGAGGTGGCTCTTCCAGGTTCATGCACGAGGAAATGAAAGTCAGGGTGTTTTCAACCCATTCCACCTTAGCCCTAGGGTCCATGCATGCTACGAGGCAATAAAGAGATGGAATGGTGGACCAGTACTTCAGGTACTTGGTCTCCATCTCTGCAACCATATGGCTGAGCGTCGGGTCCGCTCGATACATCCTAAACATGTTACTAATGTTGCATATGCAATGGAGTGCAATGCAAGTGGTGGGCGTATAAACCGACGAACACATGTTCGTCGTGTCATAAAATATCTTCAGGAATTTCATTTATGAAATTCCTGAATCCCAGTCAGTGTCGTCAACAATAAGTTCGCCACTCTTACTATTGACGTAGTCGGATATCACGTGTTCGTATCCAACACATGATTCCAACATCAGGTACGTGTAATTCCAACGATGTCTCACATCAGATTGGAATTTCTTCTTCTTAAGATTCGCAGACAAACAGAGATTACCAAACTCTTGTAGTCTGCGAGGAGTGCGAATATACTTGAGTGCATTGCGTATATTTTCCAACGCGGGGGAACACACCTTCATACCCGCTTGAACTATCAGGTTAATAACATGACACATGCATCTGACATGAAATATCTCTCCTAAAGGTGCGTCTCTAATATTCCTAACAAACATATTGATCGCTACTCCATTATTCGCAGCATTATCGAAAGTGACACTAAAAATTTTATTTTGAATTTTATATTCCCTAAATATTTTCATCATACACTCAAAAATGGCCGGGCCATCATGAGGATGAAGAATCTCAGTGAATCCTAATATTTTTTTATTTATTGTCCAGTTTGAATCGACATAATGACTCGTGATACATGCATAAGAAGAATCATCGTGACATGTCCATATATCGGACGTCAAGGACACCACTCCACTAAATGCCAAAAATTCATTAATTATTTTTTGTTTTTCTAACTTATATATCTTTAGTATGTCACTCCTAGATGTGGACCTAGGAATCCTACGATAGGATGGCTGAAAATAAGTCTGCATGATGCGCACTACCCTCGGATCTTCCGAAAATCTGATCGGAAGACCCATCAATGTGATGAGCCTGGCCATGACGTCCCTACCCAACTCGCTGGAGTATACGAAGGGAGTAAACTTTGAGACTGAACTCGATCCAGTCTCAAAAAATGTAGTGCCAAGTTGGGTTTGCCTAGGATCTAACGGTCCATGTTTTTTGGAGCATATTTCAGCATGCCTCTTTAGGTGCCCAGTCCCACATGTACTCTTGCATGTTAAAAGTCGCATACAATATTTGCACTGTGCCATTTCATGTTCCTCACCCCTAACATCTAATTGTGTTATGATTTTAAAATGTGTCCAAACTACAGAAGTCTTCCTAGTTTTTTGTTTTTTAGAACTTTGGGCTGAGATGACAGGAGAAACCAAAGTTTCAGGAGCCACAGATGTTTGTGTAACACTAACATTTTCATTTTCCAAATTTAAATATGTGTTAGGTGAATTTGTCATTTTTTATTTTTCGTAAGTTTTTCTAGAGAGAGAAGCTTTAGAGAGAGAAAATAAAAAAAAAAAGTAAATTATATTACCCGGTAAAAGCAATGAGGTAACTCACGTGCAAGATGCACCGCAGGAAGCTTTGATGTTCAAAACTCAAGTTGAGTTTCACGAAAATCCAAGCCGAAATCAAAATCACGAGGGCCGAGAGAGAGAAGCACGGTTTATGTGAGAGAGAGAAAATATTGAGAGGATTTATGTTTTTGAAAAACATAAATTTTATAGGGAGGGGGGTAGATTTTATAGGCTAAATAAAGTTTTTTTTTAAAAAAAAATTATTTTTTTATTATTTTTTTGAATTTTTTTAATATATTTAAGGGGCAGAATCACGAGGACCGTCGGATTCTGCCCCCTAGCCGTTGGAGTCGAATCCAAGGGCTGAAAATCGCTTAAAGTTTGAAATTTTTTTTTTTCCGTTAGAAAATTCGAATTTCTCGGTTCTGAGTCAGTGGAGTCGGTTTTCGGCAGAAAAGACCGCGGGGGCCCGGATGGGTCGAGTCACGACTCAGTGAGCCGTGACCGTGAGTCGTGACTAGTGAGTCGCGACTCACGCCACGGCACGCGTGGCACGCCGCCAGTGCCACGCGTGCCTGCGGGACCGGCACGGGATGGACCCGTGCCGGCGTGCCGTGCCGGGCTAGGCCTGACACGGCTCGTGCCATGCATGGCACGGAACGTGCCTTGCTTCGCCCGGGCACGGCACGGGCCCGGGCAAGGTTTTTGAACGTGCCGGGCCGGCCCAGGCACGGCCGAACCGTGCCGTGCCTCGTGCTGGGCCGGGCCGGCCCGGCCCGTTTGACACCTCTACTCTTATCTTTCAATCTTTTGTGCTATATATTCTTTTTTGTTGTTTGTTCTTAGTTATGGGCCAATTAGTTTTGAAAAAGAGATGATAATGATTATAGATTGTTGCTCAAGTAAATTTATGCTATTATGATATATATTTAATTTTTGTTTATTAATTTGTATAATACCTAATAATTTTTAAAAATTTAAAATAATTAAATTTGTAAAAATAAGAAATATAAATAAAATAAAATGATTATGATTATGTCTTGTTTATAAATAATTTTGTTAATTTGATCAAAAAGTTGGAGGTCGAAACTATGTTTTCTTAAATTACTTTAATTTATTTGTCTAAAAATCTTAAAATTGGATGAGTTTCAGTAGTATAAATTTACTTTAATATAATAAAAAATAAAATTTCTAAGAGTGACAAAGAATAATTGACCCAATATATATATTATAAATAAAATATTTACTTGTACTAGTATATATGTTATTGATCATTTTAATAGATAGATTAATCAATATACTAAATAATATAATATATTAGATCTCTGAAAAATCTAATCTAGTGGTGAAAATTTTGAAGCTGACAGTAGAGGACTAGAGGTGTCAAACAGGCCAGGCGGTTTGGGCCCGACCCGGTTTAGTTGTGCATAGCCTGACATGACATAGATTTGAACTGTGCCGTGGGTTGGGTCCACTTGATCCTTGGCATGTTTCTTGCTGTACCAGGCCAGCACGATCTTTACCTCGTGTCGGACTAGGCATGACCCATGTGCATGGCCCGATGGCATGATAAACTGGCCTAAAGATCCAATTGGATTTTTTTAAAATTCAACTAGAAAAATCAGATACGACCTAGCTTGACCTTACAAGTCCAAGCTTGATCTGGCATGAATCGGGTATGAGTTAGGTTGGTGGGCCATGCTTAGCCAGTGGTTCTCAAGGCGTGTTGTGCATGGAATGTCAAATGGCCTGATTGGGCAACCAAAAAAGGTCGGGTCGGCCCAGCTCATTTGGCACCTCAAAGTTGACTTATGAACTTATTGTGATGATGCATTATTCATATGACTAGAGGTGTTAAACAGGTTGTGTTGTGCCTGTATGATCCATTTTTATGTGGCCCAGTTTGACCACTATGCCGTGAAGGGCATGACCCAGCAATGCAATTGTGTTGTGCCTAACATGGTACTACTTGTGTTTTGGCTGGCTCAGCATCATTTGCCAGCACATGAGTCTAGGCAGAATTGTGCCGGGTCACGCCCAGAGTTGGGTTGTGTTAGTTTTTGATTTTAATTTTTTTTTTACGTATGTAAAATGTAAAATTGTAATTTGCAAATTTGCAATGCAAAGCATATGAAAAAAATACAATTGTATTCATATGTTATATGTCACATATCATATTTATATGAAATGAAAGATTATTCATAATGAGAAATGACATCATAAAAAAATTAATTAACAAAAATAACATTAATAAAAAAAAATAAAAAAAAATTCATCATCCAAAGATAAATAATAGTCTTCAAGGTCAATTCTAATGCCAATTGGTATCAATATCTAAATCATCATCATCATTGTGTAAGTGTTTGATGGTATTACTAATGGTAGGTTCAACATTATCAAAGTATCATGAGTCATTATCTATCATCAACTTTATGTGCTCTTATTTCAATCTGATCTTAAATGTCTAATCTTTAATTCTCTCAATTTTTTATGTATGCAAGTGTCTCAATGATATCTGACTATAATCTTGATTTTCTATCTGAAATGATATTGCATGTAATAGAAAAAGCATACTCAAATACTATGCTTGATACTGGAGAAGTCAATAGATCCTGTGCGAACTTATATGATTTTTATCATTATAAAATATCAATATTTTTATTATCATTATGTGATAATATTGAGAGGTAATAAATATTTAAGTATCAAGATAGTTTACTTCTATTTGATGAATCATCCTGTTGTTTTCTTCGCTAACTGAATGAAAAAATTATTATCTTCGAATACGGTATTCATGTTTTTACTTGGAACTTGCCTGCAACTATTATCATACTTAGTATAGTAGTATGTAAATAATTTAGTTAATTTTTTATGAATGAATATTGTTGATTGGTATCCCTGATCCATGCATGCAGATATGTATATCAAAATATTTTTTATCTCTTTTACCTTAATCTCAAGATTCATGCAGGTAGTAATGCAATAAAGGATAGAATAGTAGACCAATATTTTAAGTGATTGGTTTTCATCTCAATAGACATGATATTAAATGTATGATCATCTCTAAACTTGTTAAACATATTATTAATATTATGTATGTATCTGAGTGCATTACAAGTGGTGAGCTTGTACACAGACGAAAACATGTTTGTTATATCATAAAAAATTTTTAGAAATTTCATAAAAGAAATTCTTATATCCCAGTCAGTATCGTCAATAATAAATTCATCACATTTACTATTGATGTAGTTGGATATCACATGTTAGTATGAAACACTTGACTCTAACATCAAGTAACTGTAATTTCAATGGTGTCTCATATCTATTTGAAATTTTTTTTAGACTTGCAGACAAATAAAAATTACTGAATTATTATTGTCTGATAGGCATCCAAAGATATTTAATGAGTTTATTTATTTTTTTAATGTGGAAGAAATATTATTCATCCCTACTTATATTATTAGGTTAATAATATGACATATATTTAACATAAAAAATTTTATCTGGTGGCGTTTCTAATGGTCCTAAGAAATATAATAATAGATACTTCATTGTTAGATGCATCCAAAATGATATTAAATATTTTATTATGAATATGTTACTCTTTATATATTCTTATCATGCATTTATATATGACAGGACTATTATGAGAATGAAGAATCTCTAAAAATTTTTAAATCTTTTTATTAAATTTTTATTTAGAATCTACATAATGAGCAATAAAGCATACAAAAGAAGCATCGTATTGACTAGTTCAAATATTAGATATCATGGACACCAAGTTATTATTTTATTTAAATGTATTAATTATTAATTGTTTTTTCTAATTTATAATATATGATAATCTCTTGATGATAATTAGTTTGACTATATATTTTCTTCTTTAGTCATTGTGGTATATGAACGAGGACAAAGAAGTTGAACTAAATCCAATTTCAAAAATCTCACCCCTCATGCTTAGTTGAGTTTGCTTAGGATTCAATGTACCATATTTTTTGGTGTATTGATCGACATGTCTCTTTAGATGCCCAGTTTACATATACTTCCATATGTATATATATATATATATATATATTATAATATTTATATTGTATCAATTCTTTATCGTTATTCATATCATTTTTATTTTTTATTATGTTAAAATGAGTTCAAATTATAGATTTTATTTTAGTTTTTTGTTCCTTGGACATTTGAGTTTTAGTTGAGGCCAAGAGAAAAGCATAGGTTTGACCTCGGATCTTGCCATGAGATTATCATTATTATTTACGTTTACATATAAAATAATATTATTTTTGTTATATTTATTATTAGTTATTAATTTTTTTAAATTAGTTTATTCTTTATAACTTTAACTACAACTTCAAATTGCTTTAAAATTTAAACCTTTAAGTTTAAGCTTAAAAAATATAAAAAAAAATAGAAACAATAAAGAACAAAAGAGATGAATATTAGATACTAAGAGCAGAGAGTTGAGATTCAGTATAGAAATGAGAATGAAAAATTTCAAACTCATAATCTATATTTATAAATTTTTTTATTAAATAAAATCATATTTTTTTTAATTTTTTAATAATTTTTTTTTAATTTTAAGTGGGTAGAAACCTGGGAGAATTATATTTTGGTGCACTTCATAGAAAATATTTGAAAAAAATGAACTAAATTATAAATATAAAAAAAATTGTTTTAAATTTGTAACTAATTTATTTTTGGTGCACTCAATTATTATAATACCAAAATATATCCCAAATCTCCCTCTCACCCCTTACTCCTCGCTCCTTGCTTGAGCTCGTGGAGCTTCATCGAGCTCTTTCGTGGAGCTCGCTGGAGCTCAAGCAATGTGCTAAAGGGAGCTCTTCTGTGGAGAGGGGCGAGCGGTGAGGTGAGAGGGAAGAGGGGCAATAGAGAGGGGATTTGTGAGGGTATTTTGATATTATAATAATTGAGTATACCAAAAATTAATTAGTAAAGAATTTAGTATATTTTTTTTAAATATTTAGAATTCAGTTTTTTAAAATATTTTTTAGGGAGTATACCAAAACATAATTCTCCTCAGAAACCTCATAGTTATCGGATTTCTTCGCTAGTAATTGGAATGAACTCTAATGGTCGGGATCGTCTATTATAGAAAAAAAATTAATATTTTTTTTAGATTTTGATTGGTAGGGTTGGAAATAGAGGTGTTAAAAGGGCCGGGCCGGGCCGGCCCAGCTCATTTTTATAGGGCATGATCGTGCTTCCGTGCCGGGCCGGGCACGATTTAAAAAAGTCGAGCCCGGCACGGCCCGCAGGCACGACAGGCTGTGCCGTGCCGGGCCCGAGAAGGAGAAATTTTTTTTTTTAAATTTTAGATATTGTAATTATGTAATTGTATAGTATTAAATATTAATATTTTTAAAAATGTTAAAATTAAAAATTAATTAAAAAAACAAAGTTTAAAATTTTTTTTTATCAAAATCAAATTAGTTTAACTTTTATTATAATTATTAATTATATATTAAATTTATTAATTTTTAAATTAAAATTTAAATCATAAAAAAAATAAATCAATATATTATGTTAGTAAAAATAAAAATTTAAAAAAACATAAACAACACAAATGAAAAATTACCAATCATCTATTTGAAACCGAATGTCCGAACAAAACAAATATCAGTTTCAACACAACGTACAAACAAAACTTACAAATACAATCAATAAAAAAAATATCGAAAACAAAAAATAGTAGATCATCATCAATCGTCAATCGGTATATAATGAGAATCATCAGCCACAACATCAAGATCAGTATTATATGGATCATCATCATCGGCAATCAACTACTCCGCCATCGTAGTGGATGTGGATGCGACTGCAATGCCTGTCCCAGCCTCAGCTCCAGCACGATCATGGATGCTAAACCCCGATTCCTCAGCTCCAGCACGATCATCGGCAATCAACTACTCCGCCATCAAGATCATGCATGGACCCTAGGGTGTCCCACCCTAGGGTCCATGCATGCAACGAGGCAATAAAGAGATGGAACGGTGAACCAGTACTTCATGTACTTGGTCTCCATCTCTGCAACCATATAGTTAAGCATCGGGTCAGCTCGATACTTCCTAAACATGCAACTAATGTTGCATATGCACCGGAGTGCAATGCAAGTGGTGGGCGTATAAACCGACGAACACATGTTCGTCGTGTCATAAAATATCTTCAGGAATTTCATAAATGAAATTCTTGAAGCCCAGTCAGTATCGTTAATAATAAGTTCGTCACTCTTACTATTGATGTAATCGGATATCACGTGTTCGTATCCAACACATGATTCTAACATCAGGTACGTGTAATTCCAACGATGTCTCACATCCGATTGAAATTTCTTCTTTTTAAGATTCGCAGACAAACAGAGACTACCAAACTCTTGTTGTCTGCGATGAGTGCGAATATATTTTAGTGCATTGTGTATATTATCCAACGCGGGGGAACACACCTTCATACATGCTTGAACAATCAGGTTAATCACATGACACATGCATCTGACATGAAAGATCTCTCCTAATGATGCGTCTCTAATATTCCTAACAAACATATTGATCGCTACTCTATTATTAGAAGCGTTATGGAATGTAACATTAAAAATTTTATTTTGAATTTTATATTCCCTAAAGATTTTCATCATACACTCAAAAATGGTCGGGCCATCATGAGGAAGAAGAATCTCAGAGAATCCTAAAATTTTTTTATTGATTATCCAGTTAGAATCTACATAGTGGCTCGTGAGACATGCATAAGAAGAATCATCGTGACTTGTCCATATATCGGACGTCACGGACACCACTCAACTATATGTCATAAATTCCTTAATTATTTTTTATTTTTCTAACTTATATATCTTTAGTATGTCATTTCTAGATGTGGATCTAGGAATCCTACGATAGGCAGACTGAAAATATATCGGCATGATGCGCACTACCCTTGGATCTTCCGAAAATCTGATCGGAAGACCCATCAATGTGATGAGCCTGACCATGCCGTCCCTACCCAACTCGCTGGAGTATATGAAGGGAGTAAACTTTGAGACTGAACTCGATCCAGTCTCAAAAAATATAGTGTCGAGTTGGGTTTGCCTAGGATCTAATGGACCATGTTTTTTGGTGCATAATTCAGCATGCCTCTTAAGGTGCCCAGTCCCAAACGAACTCTTACATGTTAAAAGTCTCATATAATATTTGCACCGTGTCATTTCTTCTTCCTCACTCTTAATATTTTTTCGTTTTATTATATTAAAATGAGTCCAAACTATAGAAGTCCTCCTAGTTTTTTCTTTTTTAGAACTTTGGGTTGAGATGACTGGAGAAACCAAAGTTTCAGCAGCCTCAGACCTCTATCTAATATTTTCATTTTCTAAATTTAAATACGTGTCAGGTGTATTTGTCATTTTTTATGATTTTTTATTTTTACTAAGTTTGGTCTAGAGAGAGAAACTATTGAGAGAGAGTAAAAAAACCATAAAATAAATTACCCGGTAAAAGCAGTGAGGTCGGTCACGTGCCCGGTGCACCGCAGTCAAGCTCTAATGTTCAAAACTCAAGTCGAGTTTCACAAAAATCCAAGCCGAAAGCAAAATCCCGAGGCCCGAGAGAGAGAAGCACGGTTTTTGTGAGAGAGAGAAAGATTTGAGAGAATATATGTTTTTGAAAAACATAAATGTTAAAGGGAGGGGGGTAGAATTTATAGATTAAAGATATTAATTTTTTATAAAAAAGATATTTTTTTTATATTTTTTTGAATTTTTAATAATTATTTAGGGGGCAGAATCATGAAGACCGTTGGATTATGCCCCCTAGCTGTTGTAGGCGAATCCAACGGCTGAAAATTAATATTGTTAGTCTTTTTTAATTTTTTTATTGTTGGGTATGGGTTGGGGACTTGGGTCGGTTCGGGAATCGGGGCAGAAGGCCTCGTGGAAGTGGAAGGAAGTGGGTGTGGGTTGGGATTTGGGAGGTGGCCAGTTGGGACCGAGGGTCGAGTCCAATCAGACTCGACCCGCGGTCTTTTTTTCGGGAGGGGCCGGGCGCCGCGTGGCCGCGTGAAACCGGCACGGGAAGAACCCATGCCGGTGTGCCGTGCCACGGGCCGATCCGTGCCGGGTCAGGCACATCACGGCACGGCACCGCCCGTGCCTAACCCGGGCATGGTTTTTTATCGTGCCGGGCCGGCCCAGGCATGGACGAATTGTGTCGTGCCTCGTGCCGGGCCGGGTCGGCCCGGCCCGGTTGACACCTTTAGTTGGAAATATGGTATGTGTTTGGGTCGGGTTTGGGCATTCTGCTCTTGGGGGGTAGTGCTGGTAGGCAGTGTACCCATCGCCCCAGTCAAACCATGGGCTGACACTCATCACGTGGCAGTGTTGACTAGGTCCAGCTCTAGTTGGCTAGACATTGATAGGCGACGATGTCTGGGTCAGGGGCGGGGGGCTTGGGTGGCTAGGTTTCAATTTCATTCTATTATAAAACTTAAAAACCCACGTGGCAAGGCAAGTTTCATTAATAAAATTTGCTCTGTCACATGCTTTCCTAGTAATTCATAACTTGTTAGGCTACACCTTGTGGGATGATAAACCATGCCAACGAGCCAAGCACACGGGTCATGCCCGGTCCAGCATGAGACATGACTGCCTCGTGCCCATCACGACATGAGTCGTGCCTCAGCCTGGCTCAGCTTGACCCAGTTTCAGGCACGATTCTTGACCATATCGTGCCGAGCTTGGCACACCTAAGTTGGGCTATTCCTCGTGCCGTGCCCGGGCTACCCAATCCACTTGACACATTTACATATAACTCATCACTGCTCACTATATAGATTTTAAGCGGAGAAACTTAATTATTTTTTTTTTGGATTCCTAAGATTCTTCATTCTCATACTAATCTTATCATATATTAATATATGATAAGAATCTTTAGAGAATATGATATTAAAATAAAATTTTTAGTATTATATTTGATAATAATTTTAAATAACTATGTTATCATTAATATATTTTTCAGAATCATTAAAAAAGAGTTATTATGTAAAATTTTTCATGTTAAATGTTTGAGTATTGTAATTAACCTAATAGTATATGTGAGAATAAGATTATTTTTCACTTTAGAAAAAATAAGAAATTTGTTAAAATATCTTGGGATGCCTAGAGGATAACAAAAGTTTAATAGTATATGTTTATCAACGTGTCTAACAAAATTTCAAACAAATATAAGATATATATTAAAATTGTACTTATATGATATTAGAGTCATATGTTTGCAACCAATATGTAATATCTGATTACAATAATAATAAAAGCGATACATTTATTTTTGATAATTCAAAATATATGAATTTTTTTATAAAATTTAAGAAAATTTTTTATGATATGATAAATATATATTTGTTTATATACTCTCACACCTTGTATTGTATTTGAGTATGCATACAATATTAGTACTATATCTAGCAAGTATATAGAATATTCTATATTTAATATCATAATTATTGAGATAAAAATTAAATATTTAATATATTAGTTCTTCATCTCAACTCCATATTACTTGATTGTCTGTATGGATCATAAGATTAAAAAAAAAGGTAAAAAATAATTTAATATGCATATTCACTTGTATTAATCAAACAGACAAACCTGAAAGTGTGATTCAGCAAAAATTAACTAATACATTTACATATTATAATACTAGTTATGATAGTTATAACAAGACTTCAAGTATGGATAATATATTTTTTTATCCAATTAGTTATGAGAAAACAATGAGATGAACCATTGAATATGAGCGAGTTATCTTGATACTTGTATTGATTAAATTTCATCCTATCACATGATGTAAATAGGAATTTAAATATTTTGAGTTGTTAGAAATCATATGAATTTATTTATCCTGTGCTATTTAAGATAATACGTGATCTACTAATCCATTCAGTGTTTAACATAACATTGAATTTTGTATTTTTTATGGATGTTAGTATTATTTCACATAAGAGATTCATACTATGATTATATATCATTAAGATATTTGTTTGAAAGATTAAAAAATTTCAAGATTGAACATTTACGATAAAATAAAAGAATTACCGGAAAATTATGACTCATGAGATATCGAGGTTATTATTAATATTATTTTTAGAATCATATATGATAATAATGATTTGTATTCATACTACTATATTATAGACACGAACTGATAAATTCATATGATGATAATGCATATTATATTTATTTCTATTTTAGTTTATGTTATATATTAATTTATTATATTCTAGATTGTATTTTTGTTTCATATGATATTTTGAGTCGAATTGAATATACAATATTTATTTTAATTAATAATTTGATTTTTATTTATTTAAATTTATATTGATATATACTTTTTAATTAATATTGTTTTGATATGTAATATTTTTAATAAATTAAAAAAATAAAATTTTAAGAAATTTTAAGCGCATGGCCATTTAAGATGCTTATAATTGGCATGACCCATAATTGATCTGACATGGCCTAGCATGGAAGTGCATGGCTATGGGCCAATCAGGCCATGTTAGGCCAAGTCATTGTGATCTCGTGTCTTACCATCATGAAATAGTGGCTTGATTGACTATATTAATTTATGTCATGCTATCATAGCATGATCTTTTTGATACCTCTATATCCACCAAAGTAAATCTCTTGAGATTTTATTATTAGTTTTTTTTCAAATTGATAAATATAATATATAAGTTTTTTGTAATTTTTCCGTTTTCGTGATTATTAATCTAATTAAGTATATAACATTCATAGTAAATGTACATGATATACACCCAAAGTTAGATGCTTTATATGATTTATATTTTTTAGGCCCAATAGGCCACCATGTTTTGCTTGATATAATAGGGACCATCCCCTCGTGTTGTGTCAAACATGGTGGAAAGATAAGGAGACCCGACACTACCCTTTGGTCTAACTAATGATACAAGACATGTTACTTCTATAACTTTGTACTCTTAGGATTGTTAAAATTATTAAACTTATTTTTATAATATTTATATAATTTATTTAATTATTTATAAATTTTAATATCTGGTTCTTGTGGTTAGTTTACACAAGTAGTTATTAATTTGATAATATTTACTCTTTTGATGTTAACTTGATTATTCATATAATGTATTCTATTTTTTGATATATTATTCGGTGCATCTCTTAAGATATCTGTTTACTAGTACTTGTAAAAGTATATGTATTTTTATAATTCATATATTATACTGAATATTTTTTGATATTTTAAAATTTTTATATTTAATAATTTTAAAGTGAGTTCATACTAAATATGTTCATATATTTTTAAGTTTTTTAGATATTGGGATCAAGGCTGACTTGACTGAGAGGTAATTCAGTCTCATACTTTTATTAGATTATTATTATCTAAATTAATATCTATCTTATTTTTATAATATTCATTAATATTTTTTATTTTTTAAACTTAAGAGTTTTTGAGGATGAGATATTTATTTTTTTTTATTTTTAAAAGTGTCAAAAAAAATAACTTAAAAAATCATGTGTATTTTGTAAAAATTTAAACTTGAATTCAAACATGAAAAATCATTAATCACTTGTAAGGCTTACCTTCTAATATTAGTTTACATAATTATCTTTTATATACTATTAAAATAAATATTAAAAAAATATTATTAATTAAAGATGTCAAACCCGCCGTGCCATGCCGCCATTTCTCATTTCTTGGTGGCCCAGTCGGCATGACTCTTTTTGGGTGGTCAAATAAGGTCACCATGCTGTGCCATATCGTTCGTGGTGGCCCCAATGATCCTCCACATACATATGGTGGGTTTCATTACTAAAAATTATCATGTGTACATGGCAGAATTATTTAAAAAATATAATATCAATTTTTTTAATAAAATAATGATTTCGGGCAGGACAGGTTAATGCCAAGTGGACTGCTCCTGATTCCCGATCCACTATCTTGGGTCATGGCTATTGTGCTAGTGGACTGTGCCAATAGGCCAGGCACGCGGGTAGTGCCTGGCCTATCATGGGGCATGGTAGCCTCTGGCTTAGCAAGGTACGACTCAGGTTTAGGCATGATTCTGGATCACGTAGTGTTGGGCCAGGCACAGCTCAGTCGGGCTGTGCCTCATGCTGTCCCCTGCTCACTTGGCACTTCTATAGTAAATAATATTATTTGTAATTTAGAGAATTTGAGTGAGATGAAAATTTGAGAGAGAATATACTTGTTTGGATAGGAATCCAACACTTGTTGGTTTCCTGCCCATAGCCATTGGACAGAATTTCAATGGAAGCATTTTTTTATTTGTTTAATATTTTCTTTTATTATAAAATTAAATTTTTTCGACAGGATGGTGATGTGCCCTGTTGGTTATCGGAGGCTAGCCATTACAAAGGTAACACTTTTTTTTTAAATGAGGCTTGTGTATTGCCTAGTCGTGTCGAATGCATGGGGCCATTCCGTGCATTGGCACTTGGGCCATGTTGTCAAGTCTAGCATGGGCCATGCAATGCCATGCCATGCCATGGGCTGGCCCATGCACATGACATGCATGACTTTTGACTGTGCCATTCCGGGCCTGGCATGGGTTTTTTGGGTTGTGCTTTGGAATTTGCTCAGGCCTTTCGACTCATTGGCATCTCTATTCAAATTAATTCTCTGAAATTCTTATTTTACTTATTAGTATGTATTTAATCTTTTTTTTTTTATAAAATTTTATGGTGTGATTAATTTGTTCAGAATCTTGATAATTATTATAATCTTGAAAATCTTATTTATTTTTATAAATAGAAATTATAAAATCTTCTCTCTATTTATCTGATATTTTTTTGGTCTCAATGAGTTTGCTAAAACAATATTAATAAGAGATAATATTATATTAGTGTGAGGTGTGTTTAGTGAGATAATTCACAAAATATCATCAATTTTGACATTGAAGAATAATATATAACTCATAATGAAAATATAGTATTAAGATCAATATGATCTTAATTAAAGATATTAAATATTGTATTATAAATTATAATAATACGAAGAGAATGAATAGTAAAAATAGAAAATAACTAATGATTATCTTTAAATATAACTATTTGCTTTAGAGTTGGTTACTTAAGAATAAGGAGTGATAATGCACGTGGTGAGAGATGTATTCAAAAGATGAGAATTATTCACTACTGCTTTGTTATCTAGGAATTTTACATATTAATGTCTAGTATTGGTTAATGTGAGGCACTATATGATGACACCTGGATAGATTTAGTAGTCAACTTTTATTTCTTAATAATTTGTAGTGTTTTTTATTTCAACTTTAGAAATGATATTTTATAATTTTCTTTGATATGTTTATTTTTTCTATAATGTGTACATTGCACAGAACTTTTCTACGTCTCTACCTTGACTTATACTCAATGTCTCTTAGGTAAGCAATGTAAAGTACCTTTCTACTAGGCCTGTGCTTATTCCATCCAAATGTGTAATTATGTATTAGATTGTCCGACAGTAAAATTCTAATCTAATAATAATAAAAATGATCACTCAGGACCCCACTATAAATAGTTTGTGTAATCTTACCTAAAAAATCTAAGGAAATATAATAATATTATCCTAAGAAGTTGCTCTTTCTATCTCGTTTTAGGAGTCATGTTTATTTATCTCTACTAGGAATATTTTTAAAAATCGAGGAGTTTCTATGCATCTATAAATAGTTTATGATTATATTAATTATGGGAACTGAGTAAAGTGAGTACTAATCTGCTTTGACTTTCTATGCATCTATATTATTAATCTCATTAATTGGGATGCCACAACACATATTTGTGTAATCTAAATAAATATAATAATATTGACAGTTCTCATAACACTTTGTGAATAGTGCAATATGTAAAAGTTGAGGATACTCTCGGTTTAGCAGATTGTCATAATGGTTGTCAAATAGGAATCATTCCACAAATAGACTCATTCGTTTCCTCACTATAAGAGTCATCTGCCATATGGTTAAGTTTCTCTTGACAAAAAGATTTTATGTGAACTTTTGTAGCTAATTTAATATAGTTTCTCTAACAAAAAATTTTTGATTTTTTCATATTGTTCGAGCTGCTTTGCACTTTCATTCAATATTATTTTTTTCACCAATGCAATTCAGTGAGCTATTTGCGTGGAATTGCTAAAAACATCTTGAACTCCTGTTCCTCTTTTATAGATATGTGCAAGTGATGTAATTTCATTTCTAATAGCATGAGGATCACCCCCCCCGCCCCCCCCCCCCTCTTTAGTACATTGTTGTGTATGAGTTGCATGTGGGTTGCACATGGCAACTGTGTATGGTGGTTCCCATATTATTGTGCCACAAATTCTTGCCACCTCTGTGATATCATGTAAAAAAAGTATGCTTTCTAACATAAAAATGCATTATCAAAAAGAGGAATACACATGTAAATCTCACGCTAAATATATTGAGTTATTTTATCATTATCAACCAAGTTTATCTCAACTATTTGGGATCAAATGTATAAATTAAGTTTTTCTAAATATTTTGTTAAAAATAATTAGAGGGGGAGAGGGGTAGGGTTAGGGTAGGGGCTGAGGTAGAGGCAGGAGGGATTTTCCCGCCACACTCTGATCTCTTCTTGTTGGGGGTAGTAAGAATTAAGATGTGAGAACACAAGAATAATTATGCATTTTGTTTTATCGGCGTGAAGTACACTGCATTATGTGTTTTAGTTTTGACATTTGCCAATGCTCATATTATGTTTTTTGTTTCATAAATAATGATAGATCTGATGGAGAGGAGGTCGTAGTGGACAATAAGTATCTCAAAGCTAATAATCCCCTTCTTGTAATTATCTCTCTTTCTTGCGCGCACACACACACACACGGGGTGTTTATATTCTGTAATGATTTTGCTCATGGGTGTCCGCATTTCATTCTTATTTTACCCTTTCATGGCAGTTGATTGATTTCTATGAACAGCACTTGAGGTACAATGCATGATGAGATTGAGAAGCACTCTTTGGATTTCCACTTTCATTTTTTATGTTGTAATTATAATAGCCAACCAATGTGCCTTATCTCTCTGTGTATATATACTCATTTTGTAATACTTGTTATGTATCTATAGGCATATCGTAATGCTTATTGATTATCCCATGCATGTGTCCATATGATATTGTTGTCATCTCCCTTCTAAATTCTAAATGAACTTGGATGATATTTTTGCTATTTAAATGACAGGCTGTTAAGCATATGTTTCCAAAAAAGTCAACCGTCCGAGATCAAAATTATTTTTTCATGTACATTTTTTTTGTTAATCATATATAATTGTAACATGAAGAAAGTAATGTGAGCCTAGTTTCAGGAGTTCATGTACACATGCGCACATACACGCGTGCACACACCCACACACACAGATACACAAAGACAGATAGGCGAGGCTTGCCGATGCCTGATAGGCAAGGCTTGCCGAGCCCCAAAAGGGTGAAGCCGTGTAACGGTGCGGCGGCGCGCCACCGATCCCCTAATTTTTTTAAAAAATTAGTATTATGTCCAACCCAAACCGGGCCGGACCGTGTGGTTTTCAGCCGTGGGTTTGTGCCAGGCTGGCATTAAACAGTAACCATGTCGTGGCTGGCCCGGCACGGTAGCATGGTTGGGCAGTCTAAAACTGGGCCAGCCCGTTTGATACCTCACACAGATACACAAACACACACATACACTCACAGACATGCACGCGCACAGATTCACACACAGACAAACACACACGCACACACAACCACACACAGACAAACACACGCGCAGATACACGGAAACACAGACATACACAAACACTAACATACACACATAGATATACAAACAAAGATACACACAGACACGTATGCACAGACACAGACAAACATGCACACACACACACACTCACTCACAGAGTCACACAGACACTCATAGGCACAAACACACAGAAACACTCAAAGACACACACACACACACACATCAAAGACACACACACACAGACACATGCACACAGACATTCAGGCATACATGCACTCAGAGACAGACACTCAGAGACAAACACTCGCAGAGAAACACACAGATACACAATCAAACACACAGATACACACACAGACACACCCATATAGACACACAGACAAACTCACAGACAGACACACACATATAAACATGCAGACACACACACAGGCCACACACACACACACGCGCACACACAGACACACATGTAGACACATGCAGACACAAACACAGACACAAATACAGGCAGTCACACAGACACGATAGTTACACACACACACACACACACAGATACACATGCATACACACAGATTCACATGCATACACATAGACACACACCTAGAGATACCCATAGAGACACACACACACAGATAGACACACATGCATACACACACACACGCATGCATGCGTACACACACACGCATGCATGCGTACACACACACACACACATGCGCACGCACACATGCACACATGCATGCGCGCGCACACACACACACACACACACACACAATCACACATGCAGACACACAGTCGCGCATAGACATACAAACATACACACAGTCACAAATTTACACAGTCAGACAAATTTACACAGTCACACAAATTTACAGTCACACAAATTTACACACAAACACACACTGACACATATATGCACAAACACAGAAATGCACACATAGACACAGAGATACACATAGTCACACACAAAGTCACACTTACAAACATACACCGACATACACATACACACAGAAATGAACACATAGACACAGAGATACACAGTCACACACAGTCACACCTACACACACACACACCGACACACACACACAAACACAAAAACGTACACACAGATACACACATGGATACAAAAACACACAACACACACAGACATGCACACACACACACACACACACAGATGCACAAAGACACACATAGACACACACAGACGCACAAATAGTAACACACACAGACACAGACAGACACACACACACATAGATAAACACAAACACACACACACATAGATACACAGACACAATCACAGATACATAGAGACACACACACACACACACACAGACACACACAGACACAAACACACACACACACAGACACACACACACACAAACACACATAGAGACACAAACACACATACAGACAGACACACATAAACAAACATACATAGACACACACACACACACACACACACAGATACACAGATACACAGACACAAATACACAGACACATAGATACATACGCATGCATATGTAGATACACACACGCACACACACACGCACACACACATAAATAGTTACTGTTATTCTCGTGTGCTGTTCATTGAAAAATTGAAATAAATGATAATAAAATTAAAACTAGAAAAATTCAATTAAAGTAATTTTTATCATAGAAAATGAAAATCAAGATAATTTGAAAGAAGAATATTTGACACAATAGTAATTTTTATCATAGAAATTGAAAATCAAGAAAATGAAAATCAATAGTAACATGCATAGACACACACACACGCACACATAGACACACACACGCACACATAGACACACACACACACACATAGACACACACACACACACACACACACACACACACACACAGACACACACACATAGACACACAGACACACACATAGACACACAGACACACATAGACACCCACAGACACACACACATAGACACAGACACAGGCACACACACACACACACATAGACACAGTCACAGACACACACACACACACAGACACATACACACACACAAAGACACACACACACATCGACACATACACACAGGCACACTCATCAAATACATGCAGACACACTCACAAATAAACATAGACACGTAGACACATACGCATACATATGCAAATATACACACGCCATACATACACAAATAGTTACTACTAATCTCGTATACTGTTCATTGAAAAATTGAAATAAATGATAATAAAATTTAAACTAGAAAAATTGAATTTAAGTAATTTTTATCATATAAAATTAAAATCAATATAATTTGAAGGAAGAATAATTGATACAATAGTAATTTTTATCATAGTAAATGAAAATCAAGAAAATGAAAATCAATAGTAACATGCACAGACAGACAGACACATAGGCACACACACATGCATAGACACACACACACACACATGCATAGACACACACACACACACATGTAGAGACACACACACACACACACAGTCACACAAACAGTAACACACACACACACACACACAAATAATTATGAATTATCTATTCTTCAATGATATTGCATATGCTATCTTAGCAGGAGAAATTAGATACAAAAATAAGGAGGACAGACATGTAAGTTCACATCAAGTAGAAAATTTGATGCGGATATGAGGCTGATCAATATAATGAGTCCCTAGTGGGAGTTAGATTCACGATAAATTAAACTCAAGAACAAAAGAAAAATATTAAGTACTATAATTATGATATGCAATGACACTTTCAATGAGATTATTAGTATAAGAGTGAGGATGATGAGTCATCAATTACTAAAGGAAATATATCAACTATCAATGATGATGATGATGATATCTTATACAATAAGATGATAATAATAGTTGTAAGTTAAATAATTTACTGATATCTAGTTACTAGACTTGGGAGCATTATGGAACATGACATTCAAAGTGAATAGTTTCATAAAAATGAACCAATCTCAAGAGATTCTATATATATGGACAATGATCATGTTTTAAAGATTATTGATATTAGTTCTATTAAAATAAAGATATTTGATGGTATAATTCATATCATTCAGGAGTTATGACATATGGAATACTTGAACAAAATCTATTATCTCCGGGACAAATAAATAGTCATGGATATAAGACCCAAAATGAGAATGATATAAAAATGATTATAATAGACATACTTGTGGTTATGATGAGAGAAAATATCTTCAAAAATCTATTCATGATTAAAGGGGAAACAATACAGAAAGCTGATGCATATGTTGCATTAATTAATAAAGAAGAAGAGTCAATGATGATGTGACATCTCAAATTAGGCTACTTGTCAAAATAAGGTTTAAAAATTTTCTCTAATAAAAAGTTAATTCTAGGGCTAAATTCAATAGATCTATCTTTTTGTAAGCACTGTATTACTAGTAAGTAGCATAAATTGACATTCAGTAGATTAGTTATTAGAAGTAAGTACATTTTAGACTTTATTCATTTTGATATGAGAATCACCGAAAATATCCTATGGGAGAGCAAAATACTTTGTGTCTTTAATTGATGATTATTCAAAGGGATATTGAGTATATCCAATCAAAAAGAAATTGGATGTGTTTTTAGTTTTTAAAGGCTTCAAAGCTTGAGTGGAACTTGAATTTTGGGAAAGAATTAAGTGCTAGAGGACAAATAATAGAAGAGAGTATACAAATGATAAGTTTCTTGCCCTTTGTAAGTAGGAATATATCAAATAATTGTTCATGGTCACATATACCCCACAACAAAATAGAGTGGCTAAATTGATGAACAAAGCTCTTATAAAATAGCTGATAGCTAATTGAGTACTATAAGTATACCTAACTTTTTTTGGGCGGAAGAAACTAATATCATATGTTATGTGATAAATTGGCCACCATCAATTACAATTGATTTAAAGATGCTGATGGAGATGTAGATTAGAAAGCTAATAGATAACTTTACTTTATATTTTTTTGGATATCCTATATAAGTGATGTACAACACGTAAGAAAGAACAGAGTTGAATTTGAAATCCAAAAAGTGTATATTCTTATGGTATGTTGAAAGAGTAAATAGGTATCACCTATGGGATCCAACTATCCACAAGATTATTATCAATAGAAATGTAATTTTTGTAGAAAATCAACTATAAATAATAGATGAAAATAGTAGCACATCAAAAGAAGTTTCTGAAACTATAGTTATATAAGTGTAAAATAATTTGATACAAGAAGCTCTAGTATCTATGAAGGAAGCACAAGAGCATGAGGTACAAGAATAAGTCGAGTCTGAGGCTCTAAAAGTTAGTCAGCCAACTCATGATAAAAAGTCACCATTTTGGTATACAGAGTATGTGATAGAAAGTAACATTACATATTATTTTTTAATAGAGGATGAAGAACCACTAACATTTTATGAAGCTAGAAATAGCTTAGATGCATCTATATTATTGATAGCAATATATTAATAAATTGGAATAAAAATTATTGGTAACAAATGGGTCTATTAGATTAAGTGGAATAATATTGATTAAATAGAATAATATCATGCAAGATTGGTAATAAAAAGATATGCTAAAAGAAGCATCGACTTTAATGAGATTTTTTGTCTGATGATTTTTTTTACAACAATCATAGTAGTTATGGTTTTGTGTGCTAAATTTACATTGAGAGTAGATAGATATCGGAAGTATGATCTAATCCTAATATTTTCTTAGTTGGTAAATTATTCTTATTCATTCTAGTCTCATCCCTAAATTGCTAGATCATTTCTACACCCACTACCTTTGGATTTTCTTATGATTCAAGTGAAACTTTATAAGGCTTTCAAATATTTTTCTCTTCCAAAAATTGTAGCATGAAAAGCATTCTATGTACTTTCAACATATCTCAGAGGGTGTTTTAAAACCCATGTAGACCTTTTCAATACAAGTTCTATCTCGACTATATTATCTTTAATAGTCTTCAAAATCTATATGCTTCATCTCTTCATTTGGTATAATTTGTGCTACCAATGGAATTGTGTCATGACTCATTTTGTGATGTCATAATAGAAAGTTATCACATCTCACTTTCTTTAGTAAGGTTTCTCACATCATGACTTCTTGGGACCTCTTCTCTCTTGCTCTCCTTGAACATGACATCTCTATAATAGATGATTATTCTTATTTCTTGGTCCCGGAGCTTATAGCTTTTAACATGTTCCTTGAAGACAAGGAACTTGTAGTTAACTAATTCAAAGTCTAATTTATTACTCATTTCCTTTGCCACATGGGCATATGCCCAATACCCAAGGACTCAAAGGTGGGTTACACTGAGTTTCTTTCTATTTAGCACCTCAAAATGTGTTTGATCCTTCACCATCAATGTAGAAGTATGGTTATTCAATTAAAATATTGTGACAACTACTTCAACCCATAAGCTTGGCTCTAAACTAGCCCAACTCCTCAAGCAACCACACCTTCTCCATTAGTGTTCTATCCAGCCTTTTAGTGATTCCTATTTATTATGGCATCACCCTGATTGTGTCATGTATGTAAATGATTTGATTTGAACAAAATTGATCAACAAGAAAGTATTCCACACCATTATCCATCCAAAGGCCCCTTTGTATTTTGTTGAATTAGTTCTCCACAAACACCTTGAACTCCTAGATTTTTTACAGTACCTTAGTTGTCTTTTAAATGAAGAAAACCTATGTATACCTAAAAAAATAAAAAATAAAAGATACATAATATCTTGATCTCCTAGGTGATGTCTTAGATATTTCTCCAAATAAAATTATTGTAAATTAAAAGCGGCAATAACATTGATCTAGTGGCTATAGGTTTGAATTTTGTTTGTTTTTTCTTTTCATACAAGCAATCCTCAAAAAAACAAATACTTTTGAACAAATTGGTACTACTTCCACCTTTTTGTTCAAGGATATAGTCATGAGTTACTTCTCACAGATGTGCCCTAATTTCTGATGCAATAATTTAATTTTATATCATGATGCTATATTTCCATATTTGCAATGGGAGTCATATTGAGACAAAGAAGAGACAAGATCTTATTGGTCATCTGCTATGCTAGCAAAACTATCAATGAAGCCCAAAAAAATTATTTTACTACTAAAAATGAGATGCTGGCTAGTATTTGCATGTGAAAAATATAGGTCACATATTTTAGGCTCCCATATTATCATCCATATTGATCATGCATCAATTAAATATTAATAGCAAAAAAGGAAGCTAAGCCAAGATTGATTAGATGAGCACAATTACTATAAGAATTGGATCTTGAAATCAAAGATAAAAAGGATTATGCCAATATGATAGCTAATCACTTGTCAAGAATGGAAATAACTGCCAATAATGAAGAAGAATATGAAGTCATTGAAAATTTTCCAGATGAACAGTTATTTTAGTTGTCATTACAAATATCCTGGTATGCTGATATAGTGAATTATCTAGCATGTGGAGTTCTACCACTAGTACTCAGCTATTAGTAGAGGAAAAAGCAATGAACTGATAGTTGATATTACAAGTGAGATGAGTCACTATTATTTAAAAGAGAAGCTGATATGATTATTAGAAGGTGTGTGCCAGAAAAATAATAAGGCACCATATTGAAATAATGTCACGCATCACTATATGGGGTGCATTTTTCAAGGGACAAAATAACCTACAAAATTCTTCAATCAGGTTTTTACTTTCTTTATAGATTGCTTTGAATGAGTCAAGTTATGTAATTAATTCCAAAGAGTAGAAAATATTAGCAAGAGGAATGAAATGCCCCTGTAAGGTATACTGGTTGTATAAATTTTTGATATATGAGGAATAGATATAATGGGACCATTCCCACATTCATATGGAAATATTAACATACTCCTAACTATTGATTAAATATTAAAGTGGTTGGAGATAGTTGTTTTTCCAAGGAATGATACTAATAGAGTGGTGGGATTCATGCAAAGTAATATTTTGAGTATATTTGGGATACCTAGAACTATCATAAGTGATGAAACAAGTTATTTTTATTTACAAGGGTTTTGACAAACTTATGAGTATATATGGGATTAAACATTTATTAAGTTTGAAATATCATCCTTAAACTAATGGTCAGTTAAAATTTTCATTAGGGAGATCAAAAGGATTCAACAAAAAAATAGTGAGCTCAACCAGAAAGGATTGTTCCTTATGGCTAGATGATACACTATGGGCATACATAATGGTATTTAAAGCTCACATTGGAATGTTACCATACCAAATTATCTTTGGAAAATTTTATCACCTATCTCTATCATTAGAATACAAAGTAATGTGGGCCATCAAATAATTAAATTTTGACTTTGAGACTGCTAAAATAGAAAGATTAATCCATAATAAAAAATTGGAAGATTTGAGAAATGAAGCCAATGAGAGTGCTAGAATCTATAAGAATAAAATAAATAAATGACATGATTAAAATATTTTGAGGATAGAATTAAAGATAAGAGATCAAAGTTCTACTTTTTAACTCCAGACTAAAATATTTTCAGGAAAGTTGAAGTCAAAATTGAGTGATCCATATACAATAATAACAGGTACAATCTCTGGGATAGTAATAGCGAGAACTAGTGCTAGAGAAAATTTTAAGGTGAATGGTCAAAGACTTAAGTACTACCTTAGCAAAAAATGAGTTCAGATGAGCTATAGAAGAAAGAATTGCTAAAGTGACAAGTAGCAAATAGCACAGTCTAGCTAGAGACTAAAAACTAAGCAAATTATGGGAGACAACCTATATAAGAGTTTGATTTAAGTATTTAAATTGTTTTTTCTTATTTCTTTTTAGCAGTATAACATTTATTGTTAATATAAATTTTTTTGATGAGTGTTTGTAGAATTTTATAGGAATCAGAAAAAATCAGCACAATGAGAAATTTTTAAAACAAGTCAAATTCATGTCACACCATAATTTTAGTCATGACATTAATTTTGAGATGTCAAAATAGTTTAATATATTGACAAAAATGCATGTTCTTTTGACAAATTAGATAAAGTATGTTAAATATAAAAATTATAAAAACTTATGTTGTAACTAAAAGAAGGAATGTCATGACTTGACCAATATTTTGCAACATCAAAAAAAGAAAATCAATCGAGCTCACGAAAATTAAACTCACGACACATGCACACTAATCTTGGTGTCCCGCCAAGACTAAAGTCATGACATGCATACTAGAATTCTGAGTCCTGCACACGAACTTCAATTTAAAAATCCCAATCAATTCTATTTCTACTTCATCACTCTTTGTGAGTCATTCAAATCTAAAACCCTAGCATTCCCATTTTTGTTGCAACAATTCTTGATAAACCTAATTTCAAATCCAAATGGATGAGAACTAGAGCTTTGTCTCCAACCTGATGGAAATAATAAAAGAGAACGAGCAACAAAAGTTTGAGGTTCAGCTATAACCTCCAATAGAGACAAACTCATGGGGATAACCAAAACCTTCAAATGAATTAGAATCGCAACAATTCTATATATCATTCTTTAGAAAATCCTTTAACATAAGTAAGTCCTTAACATAAGTAAGTCCTTAACATTTTCTTTTTCATCATCCATAACTTTTATATCTGTAAATTTATTAGGAGAATTGTTACTTGGGATCTAATTATCAAAATATACATGGTATCCCTCTATCTCGATCAACCAATATATTTTATCTTTTGTCACATCTCATATCTTTTGCATTTTTTTTGAGTTTTTTGAATCATCAAAATTTGGAATTATTTATAAGGTATAATTTTATTGTAGTTTTTGTTGACTTAAAAACTTTGACAAAATTGAATTTGTTATTTAGAGCTGCCACTAGCATTTCATGGTATATACTATATTTAAAATTTCTAGTCTTCTTACACCAACACCTTTTTCATAGGGTAGATAAATATTTTTCACATTATGTACAATATTTTTTGTTTCAAAGTCTATTTTACCACAAAAATAATTATGACAATATGCTTCATTCTCTTAATAATTTCTTTCAAAATTTGCATGATGTATATTGCAAAAATAATTAGAGAGACAAGAACATACTTTATCAAAGCAAGTTGTCCCACCCGAGTCAACCATTTCTCCTTTTATCCCTCAATAGATATTATTCCCTTGTCCACAACATGTTGAAAGAATTGTATCCTTTTTGTTCCTAGAAAAATAGGGCACCCCAAATGGAGAATAAATTATTGTTTCTTTGTAAAAGCAATTATCTAATATATTTTTTTATTTCATGTCATTAGTATATGTTTTCTCTTTATAATTCAACTTTTTGTCTTATTAACATGTTACCCTAAATCTATTTCATAGTTGTTTAGGATTTTCACCAAAGCCCAAATAGAAAAAGTGAGAGAATAATATCAATCACAATAGACAAGTGAGATAATTTATTATAATTTTTCATTATGTTTTATATATATGCTAAGTGAATTCATATGTCTTTGTTTTGAGTTCTACTTAAAGCTTCTAAGGCAATGAGAAAAAGACCTAGAGGAAGAGGACCTCCTTGATGATTGTTGATTTTTAAAAAGACCACATTGCACACCATTTATTAGAATTAAAAGGCACAATTTGATATCAATTTTCAAATCATATCAAAGCTTTTTTCAAGGAAACCAAATTTCATAATAGTTCCAATTAAAAATAACTATGATATCTTTTCAAAAGCCTTTGACATATCAATTTTAAGATTCCCATTGTCTTTTTAGACATTTGTCAATCTTTCTTATCATTACTTGGGCCACCAAAATATTATCTACTAATAATCTTTTTCTAACAATATTATTCCATTCATGGGACATCATTAGTAGAAAAACTTTAGAAATCATTTTCACTAGAATGTTCAAAATTATATTCTTCGTTAGTATACAAAGATTGATTGGTCTAAAATTAGAATATTCTTATAGATATTCTACTTTTGAGATGGGTATAATTAATGGGGTCAACAGGCTCTCATTGATCATACCTCACAAGAATAAATTTAACACTATCAATGATGTCATCTTACACAATCTCCAATATTCTTAGAATAATATTCTATAACAATATTCTGGTCTTACAAGTAATTTGGCCTCAATGTCAAAAACAACTCATTTTCTTTCTTCCATTTCAACTCATTTCATAAGTATCTTGTTTTTTTTCTTCTTTTAATTTTTTTTATTTAACTTGAAGATTGAGATCATCCATGACTCCCTCTTTGCCTTGCAATGTATTTTTAAAGTTAATATTAAATGTTGCCTTACATGTTCATATGGTCTCCATTTTCCATTCTAATTCTTCAATCTATGTAGATTTAACTCATTCGTATGGTCTCCATTTTCAATGGATCCCTTTCAAAACCTTTCTCTACATCTAATACTAGTTTTTTTTTTGCTATGTACGAGTTTTAAAATATGTCTCCAACATTCTTTTTATTCTATTTTCAATAATTCCTTAAGGCATTTCAATTTATTAGATATCCTTTTCTTTGGATTCCCTTTGATGAAATCATCCCAAGATTTTTCTCCAACTTGTTTGAAAGAGATGATGGAAATCCAAAGATTTTAGAACTTAAAAGGTCTCAAACTTTTTTTTGGAACTTTACTTTAAAGATAAAGGTGTGTGATTGAAATTAACTCTACCAAGGTGTAGAACCAAGAAAATATTCCATTTATCTAACCTAAAATTCTATCTAGTTCATGACATATAATTTTTATCCTTCCTCTCATTGCACAAGTTAACTTATTATTAGAAAGTCAATTAGTCCACATTTTGCTATACAATTTGCAAATACTTGCAAGGATTGCTAATAAATACCATTTTTCATAGTTTTTCATCCACTTTTAGTACCAAGTTGAAATAGTCACCAATAAGCAATGACCCATATGAAGATAAATTGATCAGTATGTCTCCTAACTCCCTTTTTTGCTATATTTTGTTCTATTAGCACATGCTTTTAAAATTTGAGATGTATAGAAAGTCAAAAACCACTGAGCAAGAAAAAAATTGTTCCATGTTTAGAACCACCATATTTTTAGTAATTTTTTGGTCATTAACCAAATTTTATTTTTGGATTTTGTTTCCCCAATCTCAAAATCAAACTTAAGTTTTAAATTTTCTAATCCATCAAGGTCTTTGGTTCATTAAAGAACATAAATGAGACATTATATGTTTTTATAAGTTTTTTTAATTTTGGTCCTATGAGTTTGTTTCCAACTCTTATATTCCAAAAAAAGATAACTCAACATTATTTAAAAAATTATCTTTTTGAAAGATTACCAAGGTCCTAGTAGATATAGATACATGTTTTACAACCCTCTCACTATTAAGTTTTCTTCACTTTTTTTTCTAACTATTGTAATGCCTTCTTTCTTACATATGAGAGATGAATTTTTTAAATTTTCACAATCAACTCTTCCATCCATTGATTTTAGCATGGATGTTCATATTCCTTACTGCCATTTAAATCATCTTTTGAATCTAAGTTACCTTCACATATTTCATTTGAGTCTAATATGAGTGGTTGATGTTTACTACTTGGTGAGTAGTATCATTGTTGTTGGTTATCTTTCTACTCAAATCTTTTATTTCTTCCTCATTCTGCTTCACTGAATCACCACAAACTTGTAAAATTGGGCACAAAAAATTTTTATAGATGATACTTGAAGATTATTACTAATTTCCCTAGGTACCTCTTACTTTGTGGATGAGTACTTTTTTATCCAAGTCTTACGTAGGAGTTTGTCCATCATTTCTTGTTGCCCTCTTTCTTATATGTTTTGGCTTATATGGACTTATAACTTTTCATTGTATGTATGAGACTCTTGTACAAAAAATAGTAGTAAGGAATACTTGGAAGTTCTACACTTTATAAAAATCCCTCACTTCTACATCTAATTTAAACTATTTTATGCAAACATTTAGTCATAAACACCTTAACACTCATGGAATACTCTAGGCATTGGTTTATTCAATGTGACATTATTTAGCTTCATTGATATCCCCACTATGAAAATTATACCAAATAATATATGTTGGCTAAATAAATTAAGTTGTAAATAAGGGAAGCCTATCCATTTTGTTATTAATAATTCCTACTTTTGCTTGAAAATTACCACCTACTTTAAATATATGAATAGGAAAATGTTGGATAAATCAAATTTCTTTTAACCATATTTAGTGGAATTATTCTTGATGTTTTAAGTAAAATAATATAAGTTTATAGTCAATACGTTTATTGTTACCTCCTTTTTAAAATCTAATACCACAATTTCCTTTCTTAAAGTATCAAGTATTTTCAACAACTTTCGCTCATGTAGAGTGCCCTAGAAAATCATTTTTTTAGCTTTGTGTATCCTCATCTTGTAGTGTGCTTGTGAATTTTCAAAGGATTATTCTTGTAACATGCTTGTGGTTTTGGTTTTGATAATGATTTATCTTAAAAAAAAATCCTTCCTTCAGCAACGTGGATTCAACAATTTCATTTTTACTTCTAACTTATATGTTTTTTTTAAATGTCTATGTATAACTCTTTCTTATCTCTCTTTTATTTTGTTTTATGATGATTCTCGGGTTTTCATGCTTCTCCATTGATAGTTTGGTGCCTACAATATATATATATATATATATCTTGTAGTAGGCACATACACACAACATAGAGATAATATATATATACAGAGCATATATACACATACACCATATATATGCCATATAAACACACACACACACACACACACATGCACATACCTATATGTATGCACTATAGATACATTTTATACATGCTATATTCATGATTTATAATAATCTTTCAAATATTATGTACTCGTATGTTTAGCTTACTTTACCATATGTTAATTTTTTTTTGTAAGTTTTCATTTTAGAAAAAAACTATTTTTTTTTATGGTTTCATTTAAACCACAAGTTGATATTTCTATAACATGTTTTTTTATTGAAGTGTTGATATGTCATATTAACATGACATGATGTATGTCAATATTGATGTGGCATACTGACATGACATGATGTGATGCCAATGTTGATGTGACTTGACGTATAAACATGACATCCCAAGTAACATTGGATGAGGTTATTCTATCAATCATCATTTTAGTGCATGAATTATTTTTTCCAAAAGTCAATGAAAATAAAAATTATTATGATTTTTATGATTTATATAATTTACAAATTTATATACAATTTTATAATTTTTTTCTTATTTATTATGATGATTTTTATAGTTTTATAATTATGCAATTTCATAAATTTAAAAATCAATGAAATCATAATTTTTATAATTATATAAATATTATGCATTTATATCTGTAAATAAGTGTCATATGTATACATATTATTTTGAATTTGCATTATCATTTGTGTATTCATTTCCTATTATAGAGTCTCATAATTAAATCATTTTAATGATTTTTTTATACTAAGTCACATCTTTTAATAACAAATATAAAAAGTTAATTATTATTTCTTACAAGATTATTGATTCAAAGAGTAGTAATTACTACATAATAATATATTTTATTGAGATCGTTTTACTTTTTCTTAATCATTTTTAAGTAATAATTATTCATAATTAACATAGTTTCCATATTGAATGCAATGAATTATAGCATTTCAATTTTTATATAAGTTTTTGGTCTTTTATATGCATTTTAGCTCTTTAATCAACTTAGACAATTATAAAAGTACAATAGCAACAAGAGGAACCAAGAGATTAAGAAGATTAAATTGAAATTGGAATTTACAAGTACTTGTGGTAGTTTACAAGCTATAGTGAATTTGTACAGTAGAGACAACAGATAGAATAAAGTTAAAGTAATTAATACGAGTTTTCCCACCACGTTGCCAAAATTCTAGAAACTTTGATGGCAAGAAGTTGGAGTTTAGTAGTTCACAACAACTTCTGAAAAATCTAGAAACTATGCCAAGAGCAAGCTAGAATTTGGTACTTCACACCTCTCGTGAACTACTAATAGAGCCTAGTATTAAGGAAATGTTTGGCTACTTTACATCTAGCCTTTCCTTTTTTTTAATGTTAATGGGCTATATTGATGTATGGATTGTACCTTTGATAAAAGAAGATTTTTGGAATGCCCAAAAATAACACTTATTTCCCCATTGTTTACATATAGAGTTTCTTTCAACAATTTTTTCCTCATCTCTCTCTCTCCCTCTCTCCCTCTCCCTCTCTCCCTCTCACTCACCCTCACAAACACACACACACACACACACACACACACACACACACACACACACACATTGTTCTCTTCAATCATAATTGAAAACCCCCCAGGAATGATAATCCAAATGATATTTAGCGAGATCTTGTGATTTCCTTTGAAAGGAAATGGGCCGGTGCTATATCTATGATAATTGGTATTTCAGATTTTGATTTGCTAGGTTTCTAAATCTTACATGGTTATTTTATATGTTATTTGATATTACTTTAAATATATTTTATTTGATATCATACTAAGATATTATGCATCCTTGTCACTAAATCCATTATTTTTTTTTTTGAAAAATATATAATGTCATTTATGCTTACTCATCATCTAGTAAAAGTATGGTGACAATAATTTAAAATCAAAATGTTATTCCTAAGATCATTCATGTATGATCAAGGTTAACCTCATAAAACACCATAGTAAAGTGATTTAGGATTACACATTTGGATAAAAATTCTTATCGTAAGTCATTAAAATAATAAGGAAATGAGGATTAATTACAAGAACAAAACATAAATGAAATAACAAGTAAGAAAAAATAGATTAATATGAAAAAAATATCCTTGGAGTTAGAATCTATCAGACATGATTTCTTTGAGAAATTAAGTGATGGAATTTTCACAAATCTTATTTAGGATGTAGATTCATTATAAGGGTAATTGATTTGAAGGGGTTAACATCTGAATTCTCCCAAATTCATCTTAAATCAATCTCAAATGGGCATCAAACGATAACTTTCAAAATACAACAAATTGAGCAAAAAAATTTGTGAAATCTTATTAATTTATAATATTATTTATATCAAAGTAACTAAAAAAGAAAAAACCAAGAATTAATTTGGGTTAATCAGATGACTTTGACTTTCATGGAATCATATGATTCAATCCCTAATAATCACTATCACGTTTCTCTAAATGAAGAGCGAGATCTAACTACTCATTCTCTAGATTTGTAATTTTCGGGGATGACTGACAATGATGGAAAGGAGGATAGAGAAGAAGACGAGAGAGATAGAAGACTATTAGTAAATATCAATTATGCTTGTATTATGTGCAATGAGAAAGGAGACCCCTGCTTACAACTATATTTCAAGTGATTTGTGGTCATAAATAACTAGTAAAAATGAACAAAGCATTTATAAATTGTTATAAAAATCATGTAAACTATATTTATAGCATATTTATAGTTTTGTTCACATAGATTAGGATACTTTTGCATTCTCTCGCTTGATCTTCTTCCCTTTGTTGCATAGTCTATAAGAGTGAAATTTCATAAAAGAATTTAAGAATTTTGTACAACTTATTTTGGTTGCTTTCTGCTCAATTTTGACATTTACATTTGGTACAATTAAACCTTTTACATTTGCTTTGGAATAGATATAGAGTTTTGACATTAAAAACATAGAAAAAAAAACTTTTAAAAAACTCAACAATATTATAAAATAGAAGGATAAGAGAGCGAGAGATATAGGAGAAACATGGGAAAGATTTTTTTATTCCTTCAAGTATATGCTGACTCAAACAAAGGCTCCCTCTTTAAATGGTTTAATAAATAAATATATTAATGTGTATATAAATATGTCAATGAATATATACATCAATACAAAAATAAATATACCAATGAATACATATTAATCCATTCCAATTAATACACATTAATTAATAAATAATAAGAGTCACAAGAATATCAATAGTCAAGAGATTAATTAAGAGTTTATGGGCATCCATAATATTGACAAAACTATGGTGAAGAAAAAAAGAGTACAGTATACAACATCACTTTAAATCTTTGAGCCTACCATTCTAATGCCATGAACTAGCCTTTCAAATATTGTAGTAGGTAGAGCCGTGGTAAATAAATCTGCTAGATTATTAATTGAACGAATTGATTGAACATCAATATCACCTTTCTTTTGTAGATAATGAGTGAAAAGAATTTTGGTTATATATATTTTGTTCTATCCCCTTTAATGTATTCATTTTTTAATTGAACAATATATGCAACATTATCTTCATACAAGGTCATCAGGACTTCCTTGCTAAAAGACACCACATGACCCTCGAATATGATATATAACATATCTTAACGAAAAACATTCTCGACTTGCTTCATGAATTGCTGAGATCTTTGCATGAATATAAGATGTGGTGGCAATTGATTGCTTCGTAGAATGCCATGAAATGGCTGTATCACTACATGTGAACAAATAGGCCAATTGTGATCAAGCATTATGAGGGTCAGACATATATTCCGCATCTGTATAACCAATTAATTCTAATTTGGATATATTGGGATAATATAGGTCCATATCCATCGTACCTCGAAGATATCTTACTATATGTTTAACTCTATTCTAATGTCTACTTGTTGGATAAGAACTATATCTTGCTAACAAATTTATAGAAAATGATATATCAAGTCATGTATGACTTACAAGATACATTAGTGCTCTAATAGCACTAAAATATGGTACTTCATGACCTAGAAACTCTTCGTCATTCATCCGAGGTTAGAAAGGATCTTTATTCACATTTAATGACCTTACAATCATTGGAGTGCTCAATGGATGGGCATTATTCATATAAAATTGTTTCAACACCTTTGATATATAAGCTGATTGATGAACAAAAATTCCATTCTCTAAGTGTTCAATCTGCAAACCAAGTCAAAATTTTATTTTTTCAAGATTTTTCATCTCAAATTCTTTCTTTAAGTTGCCTACTGCTTCTGAAAGCTCATTCATAGTTCCAATAATATTTAGGTCATCAACATAAACTACAATTATAATGAACTCAGATCCAGGACACTTAATAAATACACATGGGAAAAGGGGATCATTCTTATACCCTTTTCACAATAAATATTCACTAAGATGCTTATACCACATCCATCCAGATTGTTTCAATCGATATAGAGATCTACATAATTTTATCAAGTAAAGTTCTCGAGGACCTGAATTATGTGTTGCAGGCAATTTTAATCCTTCTGGGATTTTCATATAAATTTCACTATCAAATGGTCCATATAAATAAGCCATAAATACATACATTAAACACATACCAAGTTTTTCATGTATTTCTAGGCTAATTAAATATCAAAAAGTAGTTACATCCACTATAGGGGAATATGTCTTTTAATAATCAATATCAGGCATTTGAAAGAATTCTTGTGTAACTAATCGTGCCTTATATTTGATAACTTTATTTGTCACGTCTCATTTTCACACAAATACCCATTTGTATCCTAAAGGTTTGACACCATAAGGTGTACGTATAATAGGATCAAAAACTTAGTGTTTTGAAAAAGAATTCAGATCTGCTTCAATTGCATCTTTCCATTTTGGTCAATCATCTAACTGTCTATATTCCTCGATAGACTTTGGCTCAAGGTCCTTATTGTCATTAACAATGTCGAGTACCACATTATAGACAGATATTTCATCGACATCAATTTTATTTCGATTCCACATTTAGCCAATTATGACATAGTTTATCGAGATCTCTTGATTGTCTCAAGTTTCAGGTACCTAAATTTCTTCTGGAATTATAACTAGGGGTGTAACCGAGCCGAGTCGAGCTGAGTCGAGCTGAGTATTAGGCAGGCTCGGCTTGGCTCGGTTTTAAAGGAGTAGGCTCGAGCTTGTTCACGAGCCTGTTTAATAGCTGACGAGCCAAGTTTGAGGGTGCTCGGGCTTGGCTCGTTTAACTTATGAGCCTGTTCACGAGCTTGTTCATGAGCATGGTTAATGAGCTTGCTCACAAGCCTATTCACGAGCCTGTTCACGAGCCTATTTATGAGCTGACGAGCTGAGTTTAAGGATACTTGGGCTAGGCTTGTTTAAATTACGAGCCTCAAAATGAAGTTTGGGAATTAAAGAAAATATTCATCTAAAATAGCCAACATACAAATAAATTAAAAAGATAAGATAATAAAAGTTCAATTAACTTGATTGAAGTTCAAGAGTTAAAATATTCATCATGTTCATTTGTAGGAAAAATTTGTTGCGCATCAAGCCTTCTCCATGTTCACGAGCCTGTTCACGAGCTTGGTTCACGTGCTTGTTCACAAGTCTGGTTAACGAGCTTGCTCACGAGCCTATTCACGAGCCTGTTTACGAGCGGATAAGCCGAGTTTGAGGGTGCTCGGGCTCGGCTCATTTAACTTACGAGCCTCAAAATGATGTTCTGGCTCGGCTCGTTTAACTTAATAAACGAGTTCGAGTGAGCTTCTAACGAGCAGAACGCTGAGTAGCTCGACTCGGTTACAACCCTAATTACAACTAGGGACTCTTCTAGGGCCATCAATTCCTCAACTTGATTTTTTTGATCCTTTTCATTACCGAGGATTTTTATCTTTGGAACTAATTGATTGACCACGTTTCACTGATACTTTAGGTTAATTAGCAACCTATTGTCCTACAAGGACATCAATTCTAACTGGAGCATTAGCAGCTGGTATGTAAGATGTAATTACTCAATTTAGAATAGTAAATGCATCTAGCAATTGATTTTCTAAATTTTGCAAATGAATAATCTTTTGAACTTCTAGTTCACATTCCTTTGTGTGAGGGTCAAGATGAGACAACAATAATTGATTCCAACTAATCGCTTTTTCAAACTATTTATTTTCTTTCTTTAAAGTTAGAAAATCTAATTTATCAAAATGATAATCAGCAAAAGGAGCCGTAAATAAATCTCTAGTTGATGGCTCTAAATATTTGATTATCGATGGAGATTCATATCCAACATGTATTACCAATCTTCTTTGTGGACCTATCTTAGTGTGTTGTGGTGGAGTAATCAGAACATATAGCACACACCCAAAAATCCTTAGATGGAAAATATTTGGTTCTCGACCAAAAACTAATTGTAAAGGACAGAACTCATGATAATTTGTTGGGCTAATATGAATCAGTGTTGCTACATGCAAAATAGCATGACCCCAAGCAGAAGCTGGGAGCTTCTTCCTCATTAGTAATGGCATTGTAATCAATTGTAGGCATTTAATAAACAATTCTGCAATACCATTTTGTGCATGAATATATACTACAGGATGTTCAACAGTTATTCCAAAGATATACAATAATCATTAAAAGCTTGAGAAATAAAATTTTCAACATTATCAAGATTAATTGACTTAATTAGATAATTCTAGAAAATGAGCCCATAACCAAATTATTTGAGAAAGCAATATAGAAAATGCTTGGTTATGCGTTGATAACAAACAAATCTGTGGCCATCTCATTGATGCATCAATCAGAATCATAAAATATCGAAATGGTTCACATGGTGGATGAATAGACACACATATATCACCTTAGAGGTGTCAACCGTGCCGAGCCGGCCTGGCCCGGCAAGAGGTACGGCACGGTTCAGCCGTGCCTGGGCCGGCCCGGCACGGAAAAAATCCCTGCCCGGGCCCGTGTCGTGCCCGGCACGAGTCGTGTCGTGCCGTGCCTGGCCCGGCACGGTTCGGCCCACGGCACAGCAAACCGGCACGGGTTTATCTCGTGCCGGGAGCCCCGTGAGTCCGACCGCATGCTTCCCCTCCCGCAAAAAAAGACCGCGGGTCGGGTCTAATTCAACCCGACCCACGGTCCCCGTTTCCCGAACCACTCGAACAGGTTTGCCCGAGCGGGCCATGCGAGGCACGGCGGGCCGTGCCGGGCCCGGTTTTTTTAAACTGTGCCGGGCCGAGCACAGCACGGTACAGTAACCGTGCCGTGCCCGGCCCGGCACGGAAGCACGATCGTGCTGGTTAAAAACGGGTCGTGCCGTGCCGGGCCGGCCCGTTTGACACCTCCATATCACCTTATATACATTACAAAAATTCAAGGGGTTCTGTCCTTATTTTTGTGGTGATATCCTTATAATTAACTTTCCCTGAGAATAAGTAACACATGAAAATTCATTAGACAGAAAAATCTTTTGATTTTTTAGTAAATGTTCACTTGAATTTTTAATGATTCTCCACATCAATATAGACCCAAGATGTCCCAATCAGTCATGCCAAACAATAAAATTATTTTTCATCAATAAACTTCTGGTATACTATGACATGTGCCTCAATTGTGCTTATGTTTGTGTAGTACAAACTAGAGGAAAAAGTGAGTAATTTTTCTAATATATCTTCCTTACCTGAAACAATGTTGATGATATATAAATACTCAGTGTTGTCTTCATTCGTAGTCTCAATATAATATCCATTTCGTTGAATATCTTTAAAACTCAATAAATTACTTTGAGACTTGATAGAATATAATGTATCATCAATATAAAATTTTGTTCCTCCGGGTAATAATATATTAGCTCTTCTGGAGCCCTCAATCAATTTTGCACTATCCAATATTGTATTCACATCTGATCCTTGCATTATTAAAATGAAAATGAATTTTTTTATTCTTAAGTATTCTATGTATTGATGCACTATCTGTGAGACACATATCATTGTTACAGATTAAGGATCCCACTAGATGAGTTTCCACATTCTTAATGAGAAACAAAATATATAATAAGAAAATCATAAAATAAAACATAACAAAAATAACCTTTATTAATTTAGTAGTACGATGACTTTCATAATAGTAGACCCAAATACATAAATATAAGCGGAAAATATTTTATGTTTTTTGGAGATTTTCATCACCAAACAAGTGTTCAATATTTGCTTCAGACTAAATAAAGAAATCATCAACATCTAGATGAGTCATATCATAAAAGTCATGGTTAACACTTTCATCCTTAGAAACAAAATTTGTCTCTACCACTTTTTTATCTTTCTTTTTCTACAATTCTTGGTAGAGATCAATCAAATATTTTGGTGTATGACAGGTATGTGACCAATGGCCTTTCATGCCGTAATGATAGCATAAATTTGTCACCATTTTACTATTTTTACTGTTTTTGTTGTCTTTTACAATATTCTCCCCCTTTTGATATTCTGCCATGCCCTTGGGTTTAATTGTAACTACCATGACCACGTCCTCATCCATGTCCATGACCCCGACTATGACCACGACCATGACCATGATCGCAACCTCAACTTTGTCCATTATAAGGGTGATATGTTGCCATATTCACTTCAGGGAATGGAGCCAAACCAGTTGGATGAGCCTCATGATTTTTCATCAAAAGCTCATTGTTTTGTTCAACCACACGAAGACATGAAATCAATTTAGAATATTTCTTGAAGCCTTTTTCATGATATTGCTGTTGCGGGAGCACATTGGATGCATGAAAAGTGGAGAATGTTTTCTCCGACATATCCTCATCAATAATTTTTTCTCCACATAACTATAATTGAGAATTGATTCTAAATATTGCCGAGTTATACTCATTAGTAGATTTAAAATCTTGCAGTCTCAAATACATCTAGTCATAGCAAGCTTTTAAAAGAATTACCATTCTCTGATGTTCATTCCTTTCCATCAAACTGTTCCATAGAACAAGTGAATCCTTTACGATGGGGTATTCAGTTTTCAATCCTTCATGAAGGTGATGATGAAGAAAAATCATCACATTAGCTTTTTCTTGAATGAATGTTATATTATATTCTTTAATTGTATCTCCAAGACCATTTGCATCTAGCTGGATTTCAGCATCTAGTAACCATGACAAAAAAATTTTTCCCATAATATCAAGAGCTATAAATTCTAATTTCGCAAGATTAGACATAATAATACTCCAATATACCTTCAATATATCTCTTAAAATTCCAACAGATCTTCGTGCTGATAACATATTATGAAATAGAAGGACAAGAGAGTGAGAGATATAGGAGAAATAGGGGAGAGATTTATTATTCCTTCAAGTATATGCTGACTCATACAAAGGCTCCCTATTTATAGGGTTTAATACATGAATACATTAATGTATATATAAATACGTCAATAAATATATACATCAATACACAAATAAATGTACCAATGAATACATATTAATCTATGCTAATTAATATACATTAATCTATGAATAATAAAAGTCTAAGAATATCAATAGTCAAGAGATTAATAGAGAGTTTGTTAACATCCATAATATTGTTCATAATAAACAAAACAATATTATGGTAATTTAGAGTCTTTAACTTTCTAATTAACTCAATTATGAATGCTTACTACTTATAAATAACTAACTCATATGAAAATCATGAAGTAAATATATGTGTTTTGAGTATCAATCACACACAAAAACCAAATATCTATTAGTCCCTTAGTAATGTAAAATAAGAGGAAAAGATAAAAATATAAAAAATGCACTTAAATTTTCTATTTTTTCTCTTTATTTTTTTTATTTTTTTTGAAACATAGTAAATAAAAAAATAAAAGAAAAAGAGATCCCACATATTACACAAAGGAAGCTGATATCTCCAGGTACCTACAAATAAAGAATAACCCATACAGAAGAACTCCATAACTCAAAATGAGTGTTACTACTAACTATAAACTATAGCAATTGAAAAATCAAATTTCTAAACTAAGCAATCAAATCGAGAAAAGTTAGGAAGGAGAAAAAGGAAAGAAAAAGAAACTAAAAGAAAGGATGAATTCATCATAGCAATAATGATATTGCTACTAATATAATATGCATTGCACAATTAATTATGATAGAAATTAAAATTTGTAAATTTTGCATACTACCATTGAAAAATTCAGCCCATTAATAATCACTAGACAATAACATAACAATGGTACCCAATCCACTCCTCATCATAACCTACCAACATTATCACTAGAGGTGTCAAAACTAGCAATGAACCTTAGCTTAGTTCACAACTTTAAAGTGCAAGGCTTGTCCATTTTGTTTTTTAAATAAAAACTAATAGAAAATATAGTTGTTGAGTTTATTCCCAAGTGGTTACATATAATGGCATTGGAGCTACCCCCAATAGTCACACGGTTGTTACTGAAGCAATGCCAATGCCAACAAGATGAGCAAGCCATTTGCATCCCATTTGGCTCAACTCACTTTGACACCTATATTTATTACTCATGTTGTATCAAAATTATGTAAGTTTAAAGGAAGAATATACTTAAAATATGTTGTCATGGTATTTATTATGATCGGCCTTG
The DNA here is from genome assembly GCA_029783825.1 of Sapria himalayana. Taxonomy (NCBI): domain Eukaryota; kingdom Viridiplantae; phylum Streptophyta; class Magnoliopsida; order Malpighiales; family Rafflesiaceae; genus Sapria; species Sapria himalayana. The sequence continues at coordinate 2,355,691 of JAREIK010002147.1, forward strand.
TGATTTCACAAGTTTGAAAAAATTTCTAAATTATGAAATTTTTATGATAATTGTCATAGAGTGGATTGTTTTGGAATGTTTGAAAAAATAATGAACTATAATGGATGATTCAATTTTTGTAATATTTGGGTAAGGGTGGAATCATACTCACGAGAGAAGGGAAAAAAACTTATTTTTCACATGATTCATATAATTTCACAATTTTAACTAACTGTTTCATTTGTTATTCATAACTTTTGGAGAAAATTCACAAACAAAAAATCTTGAACCACAAAATATTTTCACAATGACTTTAAGGAAAATCATAATATGGCATTTGAAAAGCTTTTGTGAGACAAATATTTTGAAACAACTTCATATGCTCAACAAGGGCTCCATAATATTTTGAGGCTTCAAAATTTTATATTTTTACTCAAATTACCTTTTGCACATCTCTACAAATTTTAGCAAAGTTATGATAAATTCTTAAAACATCTTCCAATTTTTCTACATTCGTGACTACAACTAATGCATAGAAATATCTACACAAACTATTCCAAACTTTATCATTATTAATTCCCAAAAGCTCATTTTTCTATATTTTTCTATTTTTTGTTTTTAAATTTTGTTGTTATATTTTTAATTTTTTTTTTGATATGAAACAACAAAAAATAAAAAAAAAATAAAATGGATTAGATGTGTTTGGCCCCATCAAACCTAGACATAATATTACTTAACAATCCAATCTTAAATCCATTGACTTGATTTTTATAGTTGCTTGCAAAATTCTTTCAGTTGCTACACTTTGCTTTAATTCTTTTAGTAGCTACACTTTGCTTAAATTATTCTTCATTTTCAATATGTTTTGTTTCTTTGTTATTGACTTCTGATGGTACTTTGTGCAAATCTACAAGTCTTATATTTTGGCTTATCTTTTATTTGTATTCTCTTTTTTGGATCTTTGTAATAGTTTTAAAATTCCAGTGAAAGATATTTTTTTTAGTTTTAGATGGAGTAGTATAGAGGTGTTAACTAAGTTGGGCGACCCAAGCATTGGCATGAGGCATGACACAAAAATGTTGTGCCCTATTATGCTCGACATGATCCATAACCAACATGGATCTTGGTCATGTCTAACCAGAGTTACTGGCCCACATATTGTGGAACAAGCTATAGAGCATGACCAACTGATGTGGAATAGTTTTGGCCCAGGTAGCCAAACTAAACTAACTTAGATGAAACTCAAGCTAGCCTGGATCTAACTCACTCTAGCCTAGCCAAGCCTGACTTAGCTTGGCATGACCTAGGCAAATAGTAGGCCAATGGATCGTGCTAGGTTGCCTAATTTTAGAGCAGTGATAGAAAGTGTGTCATGTCAGGCACATCACTGTGGCTATCTAAAAATGTACCGGTATAGACCATTTGACACCTCAAGAATAATATGTATTTTTTGTTTTTTATCATTCCCAATGGTTCTAAAAGTTTGTGATATTTTGAAGATATTTTGAAGATATTTTGTAAAATTTTGTTATATTTTGTGAAAATTTCAGTTGGTATATCCTTTTGATCAAAGTCAAGTTATTCTATTTATTTCTTAAAGGGTGGATCTTCTCAAGTTTTTATTTCAACTATAATTTTAAACATATTTTTTAATGCTACTCACTTTCTATATTTTTTAAATAGTCTGTGAAATTTCACAAACTATTTTTGTTCATTTTACTTTGGTGATTTTGCTTGGCAGCTGTGGTTCCTTCCCACTCTATCATGCCATAATGTTCTCAACTTCTTCCAAATAGATTCTACATGAGTTATCCACTTCATTGACAACCTTAAGAATTTGAACTATTACCTAAGGCTTGGTAATATTTTTTCTTGTATGTAAATAAAATTTGTAATGCTTATGAGAGAGTATTATATATTTTCCTTCATCAACTTTAGTCTATCAAGTTTTTTTTTAAGTTGAATGATATCATAGTTATGCTTCTGTACAAAGTTTTCCCATTACTTGAACAAATTCATAATAGCTTTTTTCACTAAGAATTTTTGCTGGGTCCCTTGTTTGTTAAGGAAAAATTGTTTTATACCATCTCTCCATGGAAATTTGAGTTGGTTTGTTCATCATGAATTATACGAGTTGCCTTATAAAAATTCACATCATCCACCCTCCCTAAACAAGGAGCAAACCAACCAAAACCATATAGACTCATAAAAAATATGAACTTCATCACTTGTAGTCAAGATAATATGAGAATATAAAAAAATACCAACAACCACGTTAACATCATCCCTGACAAAGGCGCCATTTGATTGCTTACTAAAAGTGTAGTCACAATAATTTATAAGCAAAATGCTATTACTTGGTTAGTTCACGTGCAAGCAATATTAGTCTCATTGACTATTGTAGTATAATAGTTTATAATCATCCACTAGCATAAATATTATCTGTATATGTGATGAAAATAATAACAAAAATGATGATCAATCACTAAAATAAAAGATAGAAAAGATAATAATTAACAATAAAAATATAAATTAGCAAACTATGAAATTTCCTTTGAGTTAGAATCCAACTGAAACAATTTATATGAGCAATTAGGATACAAAATCACAACAAAATGTATTTAGGATGTATATCCATAATTGGAATAAGTGATTTATGTGGATTAATAATTAAATTCTCTCAAACGCACATTGAATCACTCTCAAATGGGTCATAAGTTATAACTTTTGAAATATAATATATGAATCTCGTGATAATCTTCCATTTAAAATTATTAGCTTATCAAATGGTTTATATTAAGGTAACTTGAAAAGAAAAACATATAATTAGTGGGGATTAATCAAATGAATTCAACCTCATTACAATTGTGCAATTCAATCTCTTTAAATTATAAGACTTGTTTCTCACATCTTCCTTATTCAAGGAAAAGTGAGGTTTAACCATTTATCCTCCAGACCTAGATCGCTTGAGGATGGATGGAAATGGAGGAAAGTTAGGGGAGGAAGTAGAAAAGTTAGAGGAAGAAGTAGAAAAGTAAGTGCGGGAAACAGAGAAAGAACTATTGGGTATTGTCCTCGAGCTTTTTTTTTTTTTGTAAATTTGAAAAAAACATAATAAAAACTATCATATGATCATAGAGTCTTAACTATATTTCCATTATATGAAATGATAAAGGATACACATATTTATAGTACATTCCATATGCTTTATATCTCATAAAGAAAAAGTAAAGGTGGAAACAATATGTTTATAGTTTGAAAATAGAAGGACAATTGGGCAAGGATGGTGGGTAACATGGTTTTCCTTTAGGTATGGTGGTTGGCCCATGACCCAATTGGGCTGGGAGTCCTATCTGGTAACAAAAAAAGATAACACCAACCAACCAACTGCATGGTAGTTAAGGTGACTATATATGTAACTCACAACTTTTGGGTTGAGATATCAGCTACCCTTAATGGCTGAGATGGGGCTACCACATCTTTCCCCAAGGATTGAGTGGTTGGCCCATGGCCCTATTAGGTATGTGGTCCCACTTGGTAACAAAAAAAAGGATACACTAGGCAGTGACATGCTTGTCCAATCAGCAAATGAGGATGGATGCTCTAGCCTTGGGGACACAAGTTTTATCCCCATTACTAGATCACCTATCATGCAATTAGGATGAAAGCATTACTTAGTTCGACCCTTAGGCCCCGAGGCTTATATATGGGCCAAGGGATAGTATGGGTTGAGTTTGGAGTAGAGAGTGATAGGACAAAAAAAAAAAAGAAAACACAAAAACTAGTTTTAACTAGTTTAAAGCTTAGTTCATAGTGATTTGTGAAATTTTATAATAACACCTAATGTACTCTTACCTATGATGCTAGTTCATGAGATTTGATGAACTTTTGGAAAAGCCTTCAAATTTTTTTTAAAATGTAAGTTTCTAGCTTTTTATCCAATTTTAACAGCTTTCATTAGTCTAATATTATTTCCTACAATCTCTTGAGTATATATTATGATTTTTTTACACAAGCAAAATACACTAAAAAAAATAATACAAATGGAAACATTATAATCTAGGGTAGCAATCAATTATTATGATATAAAAGAAGATAATTATTATTATACACTAAAAAATTAATTACATTAATTAATGATAATTATTATTTAAACTAAATAAGCCATGAAAATTATGATATAAAAAGATGTCACATAAAGCAATCAAAATTTAAACATATGAAAAATAAATGTAGATTATAGAATCAATCTATCAATATGTGCAATAACTGGAGATGGTGCCGAAGTGGCAAAACTTTTTTTTAATGTATTGGTGGTATGTAGGTTATGACATTTTTTTCCCTCTTTCCCATCCCCAACTTATCCCATATTATCTCTTGGCCCATATATGAGCCTTTGAGTATGAGGTTGGAGCATGTAAGCCACTAATTGTAGTAGTATGAGTAGGGCGATTGGCAAATACATCCTTGAAAAGCAAATTCTGCATCCTTGGAGATCAAACTCATATCCTTGAAAAACTAATTGTAGTAGTTGAGTAAGCCACCAATCAAGCTACCATACTGTTGGTAGGTTATGACATTTTTATGGCATCGTATTTTCACGACACACATGAAAGATTGGAGAAAATAAACTCAAGTTTCTTGAGAATTCTAGTAGAAGATTCAAACATAATGATACATAAACAAAAAGAGTGAGAGAAAGAGGGGGATAGAGATGGAAGCGGGGGGGGGGGGGGGGGGGGGGGTGGGGGTGATGAGAGAGAGAGAGAAATAGAAATAAGAATATACATAAAATCAAATGAGGGAGGGCAGAGAGATAGTGTAGAGATATAAAGGTTTTCAAAATTGTATGGGGCTACTGACATAGCATTACATGACACGTGATTATTATGGTAGTTATGAAGTGGGTATTTTAAGTGGGAATAGGATGTAAATAATTTTAGTGATACTCTAGAATTTTTTTCTCTTATGTACTAAAAATGAAAATATTAATGTAGGATTCCATTTTATTATTATTTTTTTCTAAATATTCCATTAAAACATAATTTAATCTGAAAAAAAATATGTATCCAATGCATATATTTTTTTGGGGGAAATTATGTTTTAATATCCAAATTCAAAATAATTCATCATAAAATATTAAAATTTGGGTAACTAGAATCAAAACACTACTAGTTTCTGATTTTGAAACAGCTTAATAAAAAAAACTAAAATTATTTGGTTTTTGAATTCGAAAATAATTATTTTTAGTTATCAAAAATAGTGCTTTTGTAACCACTTTTCATTTTCGAAAAGCAATTTTGTAGTATTTAAATTTTGTTTTAAAATTTGAACTTGTGTATATATACATTTATATTTATTTGTTTATATAGATATATACATATATAGGTATATATATATATTAAACCATATTTTATACACACACACACACACACATTTAAACCATATGTGTGTGTGTGTGATTGTGTGCGTGTGTGCTTATATATGTCATATAGGTGTGTGTGTGTGTGTGTGTGCTTATAGGTATGTGTGTGTGTGTGTGTGTGCTTATAGGTATGTGTGTGTGTGTGTGTGTGTGTATTAAAGTTCGAATTTAAAATAAAAATTTAAAAACTATGAACCCACTTTTTGAAAATGAAAAACATATTTAAAAGAACTATTTCTTGAAAATGAAAAATAGTGGTTATCGAATTCAAAAAATAATATTTTTTTTAGGTGGATTTATGTTTTGGTGAATCAAATACAAAATAAAATAAAAAACCCTACAAAATCAAAAAAAAAAAATATTTTGTTGTGTACTTAAATGCACCAACCCAATTTTGCTTATGTAGGTTTAAAAATATTTAAATCTAAATCAATGATTTTTGAGTTTTGATTTTGATAGATATAAGTTTTATTTAGAATAGTTTTGGATTCCACCTCCACATAGATTTGTGCATGCTAGTGATGATGAATAGTGGTATATGGGTAACAAGATACAAACACAAGATTAGCATCGTAAGAAGTAAAAACCCTTTTATTTCTAAACTTCTGATGAATCTATATGTGAAAACTCTAAGTTCAGACAAGTTAAATTGATGCAATATAACACTTACAAAACCAAAAGTACAAATAAAATTATGATCATTCTATTGTACATATTCTAGAAGACTAGCATTCATGATATGTGAGTTATTTGCCAAAGTGACTATGTATTTCAAATAGGATTTCAATGTCGAGACTTTGAACTTATTGAACTGCTACAATATATGTTGGGACCTCAATGATATGAAAGGAGGACTTCGGAAAATAATAAGAAAAAGAAAAAAATAGGTGAAAGAGCTTTCAACTTTGAAAAATAATAGGAGAAAGAACAAACTATCCAAGGGCATGAATGTTATCCCCAATTAGGAATAAATTCAAGCCAAATGCAAGCATGAATAGATTGGAAATTATGTTTGAGACCTAGATCTTTGTTTTGGCCATGATGAATAATGATAGGTAAGCCATATATCACAAATGAGATGATATAATTTATAAGGTCATAATATTATTGGGATTATCATCCTTTTGTATGGTTTCTTTATGTAGAATTACCAGGGAGATATATGTTAAGTGATATGAGTATGACATATATGAAGTTAAAAACTCAAATACAATTACTATCATATTATTTCATGTTTTCCATGATAATGGAGGTCAGAGAATAGATATACATACTCAAGCAATCAATAGTAGTTTATGAATTTCCTTAAAAAAAATATGGATGACCTATGAATAGGATAAATGTGGTTTTGGTGGTAGAATAATGAAGGAACATCTACAAAGAGACGATCCAAGATAGTTAAAATCCATTGTTTATAACCACTTTATATGCTAAGGGGGCAAGTAATAATCCACATCATCTTATCATTCATGAAGTAATAAAACATGACATTACTATAATATTAAAGAAACACTCATGATACACAAAAAAGTAAATCAACCACAGAGTATAATTATCTATCTAAGACCCAAGTTAATCTTTTCAACTTTAATAATATTTAATTTACTTTTAGTTGGTCAAACTACCCAAATAATTTTGTAGGATCAATATCTAGACTTACATTAACAATATTACTTGCAATCTAGTAAACTTGTGCACTATTATTGGATATATACAATTATCTAATGAACTTTTAGTATTATGCTATGAATAATAAGTTTTATTACTGGAATAAAGTCATAATAATTACATATATTAAAAAGATAAAAAAAGAAAAAAAAAATGATATGATAGAAAAAAAAAATTGAATAAAAAAAATAAAGAGAAAAGATAAATTTAGAAAAACCAATGAATTTTAGTGTTATAATTTCTGCATATCTCTCTTAATACTCATAAAATTTTTCAATCTCTATAGTTACCAAATTTTCAGTTTCCCCCTTAAGCTTCTTGTAAGAAGAGCTCAACAAAATTTTTAAAATTCAGCTTCTATATCTCTCCATTTCAAAATTTTTAATTTTGTGTGATCAATATCTACATATCTCTCTTAATACTTTTATATTTCAATGAATTAAATGTAACACTTTGCCTTATCTTTTGAAGTCAAAGAAAAAAACTTCAATCATATCAAATCATTTTAAGTTCCCTCAGCATATAAAATTTGTCACACCTCTTTTAAATCTCTCAAGTGTTTGCAAGGATTGTCATTCTCCACTTTAGGAAATATATCAAAAAACTATACAAAATATAGTTGGATAGTAATATGTGGGTTTGATTGCATATTTCAAAAATGTGTACTTTCACTAATCTCTCTTGGTATGATAAACATTGTGATTCTCCTCATAGTATTGATTTTAAAATTATTCATCTACTTGTGGCTCAATCATTCCGAAAATATTTCTTTGTTGAGTCCCCAAAATAATTGTTTCATTTTTCTATAATCTTTCTTGATTGTTGTGAATCCATGGTAACATGCAAATTCAAGGTTCAATTATCACCATAATAGAGAAATATTAAAAAAACTCTAGAACTTCCAAACCATTCATAACAATGGAACCATTTTTATCTTGTGGTTAACTACGTGAGGACCAGCATAATTTATGATCCTATATTTTTATCAAGGGTAGTTCATTTATAATAAAAGATTGTCTAATATAAATTTTTATAAAATAAAGGTTCAAGATAATCTAATGGGATGGATTAACTTGGTGTACAAACCAAAAAAGAGAACTTAGGTAAAATTTATTTGGTATTTAAGTTGTAAAATAATTTTGCACAAGAAAATCACTAAATTCAAGTGATTGAACAATAAGATTTCAATGAGGCTTTAAGTAAAATAAATTTCATTGTTGATTATGGAATGAAATTCCAAAATTAGTTTAAGAGATATTTGAAGATGTTTTCCACAATCTACAATTTTCTTCTTTGAATCACCTTACCAATGATGATAATTGATATCTTTCGAAAAATGATAAATATAGTGATAAAAAATTAGGATATCTTATTAGAATATCAAATAATATTCATCTATAATAATTCAAGTAAGCAAATCAAGAATTTTTACATGAACCATGAAAATCACAAAATGTACAATATGAAACTTGAAACAATAATTATCATTGATCTTGCATCTATCTCCTTCCATACGAATTAAAACACAAGATCTAGTGATGAATTCCATGGATTGTCATCTCTTCTGAAAGTGTTGTTATAGTTATAAGGATGTGTAATGGGGAGGGAGGGAGAGAGAGAGAGAGAGAGATAAGAACATAACAATTATGCTAAATCGAATAGTAATCATTTATGCCAACCATCTAACCATAATTCTACTTTTGCAACTTTATTTCATTTGGCTCATATCAACTTCGGCCACTTAATTTACCAAATAATTGGTTTTATCTATATTTTTTTCTCATGAACAACCACATACTTAATCGAAGCTCCCGTCATATAACTCATTCTATGTTTATGTGTTCCTCTTCTTGATGCCAAATATTTTTTGCAATAGACAAATTTCTCTTCTCTAATCTCTCTTATATATTGCAAATCAACTATCATATAAAAGGAAAAATACCTAAACACCATGAAATCCAAAACAGATAAAGCAAAGAGAAGGAAAACAAAATGAAGGTTGAAGGTATGAAAAATCTAGAGGTAGAAAATAAAATATGGAAAATCAATAGCACCTTTGGTATCATCCCTAGCAATGATACCATTTGATCATCTCAATTTAGATGTGATTATAATTTATAAAACCTAAATCCTTTACATTGGATATATCATGCATGATCAATAGTTAACTTACATGAACTACAATAGTACAATGATGTAAAGTCATCCAATGGGAAGAACAATCTTAGTGCGAGTGAAGAAAAAAAAGTGAGGTAGAGTAAAAGTTGTTTCAATTGAAAGATCAAAGTAATTTCATATTATTTTGAAAATTTTGCTACATAATATAAATTACTTAAAAAAAATAAGAATAACAAGAAGATTCATTGGAGTTAGAATCTATTTGACATTTAGGATAGAGATTGCTAAGATAAAAAATTCAATTTTAAAATCACAAATACTTATTGTGACTATCATATTGCAAATCAACTATCATATAAAAGGAAAAATACCTAAACACCATGAAATCCAAAACAGATAAAGCAAAGAGAAGGAAAACAAAATGAAGGTTGAAGGTATGAAAAATCTAGAGGTAGAAAATAAAATATGGAAAATCAATAGCACCTTTGGTATCATCCCTAGCAATGATACCATTTGATCATCTCAATTTAGATGTGATTATAATTTATAAAACCTAAATCCTTTACATTGGATATATCATGCATGATCAATAGTTAACTTACATGAACTACAATAGTACAATGATGTAAAGTCATCCAATGGGAAGAACAATCTTAGTGCGAGTGAAGAAAAAAAAGTGAGGTAGAGTAAAAGTTGTTTCAATTGAAAGATCAAAGTAATTTCATATTATTTTGAAAATTTTGCTACATAATATAAATTACTTAAAAAAAAATAAGAATAACAAGAAGATTCATTGGAGTTAGAATCTATTTGACATTTAGGATAGAGATTGCTAAGATAAAAAATTCAATTTTAAAATCACAAATACTTATTGTGACTAACCTTCCAATAGGTCATATATTATACCTTTCAAAAATCAACATAACTAGAAACAAAAATTCATTGAATTCTAATAGTTTATAACATACTAGTCATTCAAATAGTAATATATGATAATTTATGATAATCCTAGTAACTTATCATAAATTAGCCTTGGGGTAATTCCAAGAGATATAACAAAAAGTTAAATTGATAAAATCAATTACCTTTCAAATCATAATTTGATACCCTATTTACTACACAACTTTCATCTAATTTCTTCAACTTACTAGGAAATATAAGATTTAACCACTCATATTATTGATTGTCATATTTGAAGGATATTTGATTTTGGAAGAAAGGAGATAGTAGTTGAAAATTATAATAATTATAAAATTTAAAATGTTATAGTAATTACAAAATTATAGAAAAAACTATAATAATTTTGCAAAGTTATAATAATGACAAAATATAGCAAAATTACAAGATCCAACCACTCGTATGTGGAAAGAATAGAATCATGATTTTTTGTTTCTTTCTTGTAGAAAATATATCAAAAATTATAATAATTACAAAAATATTTGAAAGCCCAAAATTGTAAAAGTTAGAATAGTTTTGTAAAGTATTGCCAACTAGGAACTACTAATATTTTTGGTTTCTACCATTTCGTTTGTTTCTCTAATACTCAAAGTCAGCACTATTTTCAAGCTTTCCCAAGTGTTTGCCAATTTACACATCATCTTTGGCTTCAAATTTTCTCTACTTTTTAACCCTAATAATACTTCTTAGAGTCATTTAAAATTATTTTTACCACTTAGAGACTTCAAATATACCAAAAATTACACAAAAAGTATTAATATTATGATCTAGGGCTACACAAACTTCAATTAAAGTTAATTATGAATAATGACAACTTAAATATGACTAAGTGAAGATAAATTATCTCATTAATATATATTTTTTGAGTAATAGACATAAAATCATGTATAATTTTATAGATAGTTGTCAGGCTTGCTTGAGTGGATTGGTTTATTCCATATCTCTCATCACATTAACATTGATGGTGTCCTCAAAGTTGCACAATTTTGAGTGAGTTTCATAATAGTTAACAAACTAACAAGAGCATTTAAGTGTATAGTAATATTATTGTCTAATTTTTGTGTTGAGTAGGACATAGTTACTAGGAAGATTATTTCTACGAGTAAGAAATATTCTTGTCTCTACTACTTAGCACAAGACCAAAATTCAATGTAGACTTACAACATTGATAGACAATCCAATCTTTGGCATCAACATCTTGGAGACACATCGTCTAGTCCCCTTTAAGTTCTTGTAAAAAACAACACTGAAATGTATTTTGATTCTCCACGTGTTTTTCAAATATAATAATTAGTGAAACGAATTTATTTATCTTTTCCATCTAATTTAATGTCTTCTTAATTTTTTTTTGATTTAAATCATTATGACATTTGGCCAACACCATGAAGAAATTTTCATTGTGAAGCTCATTATTTTCTTGAAATTGTTGATGATCATACTCAATATGTTTGGATTCAAATGGCTTGAAATTCCATGTTGGCGACTACATCCATTTAATAAAAAAATGAAATGCAATGGATAGTTCACTCATTCATTTCTTGGGTGGAAACAAAATTCAATTGCCAATAGAAACTTCTTTGAACAAATAATGATTTTGAAATATCTTTTATGATATAATATATAGTTTTCAAGGAAAACAATTCACATCATTTGTGTGTGTGCACACTTTCAACTTCCAAAAAAGTGAGGTTAATAGAAAACATCACTATCTATTAGATGTCAAGAGAGCCCTTCATTTCCAAGAAAATGTGATGGCCCAATCATTTTGGAAGACTAACAGTCAAATAAAGTTAAGATGGGCCCCTCTTTAATGGAGATCCCTAAAAGATTCTAAAATATCCTAGAATGTGCAAGATTAAACCAAGAACATTGGTGTCCAAAATCCAAGATGATATTTTAGAATTCTCAAGGATTTTTTTTTGTGTATGGTTTAAGATTGAGATACTCAACACTATCTTGATAATTAATGTCGCAAGCTCTCTCTACACAAGGTGGTGTTCCCATACTTCTATTCATTCAAAAGTTTCATCACAAATTATGACTTTACTTTCTTTCTCTAAAGTCTCTTTCATTTGGTATGTGGGTGTGATTTTCTTGTGTGAGAAAAAGGTAGAGTCACTAAGGCTCAAAAAAGTATAATTTCTAGCATAAGGCTCATGACATAATCACACTAAAGCTTGTATACTATATCAAGAGGTACTAGATGGCTTATTGTTAAGATATCAATATTAAAATTTGATAATTTTATTCTTTATGTTCCCATGAAAAATTGAAGAGGCTATAATTCCATTTCATAAGATTTTATGTCTTCCAATAAATGTCATTTGATAGAGTAGAGATGGTCATTGGAGAAATATGGGATATATTTGAGGATGCTGAAGATGACATTGAAGGAGTGGTCTCTATGAGAGATGAACTCATGGACAAGATGTAACATATCCTCAATACTTGGTAGACATACTTACCCAAAAGAATGTTACCTTAGAAATCATGGTAGTATCCATGTAACAATGAATTAAAGTATTAAGAAAAGATCTCTCAACTTATAAAAGAAACATATAAAGTAGAGTAATTTTTGCAGCATTACACAGTGTTTAAGGGCACATGATCATCAAATGAGATAGATAGCCTTCTCTAGGGAATAACGTATACTTATGAGCAATGAACATCACTATATATGCATTCAAGGTTAATAGTTCAACAAAGTATTTTTTTGATATATCAATGCTTTTGTGGCATAAGAAAACTATTTCAATAAGAGATAATTAAATTTTACATTGAAGATGTTACTATGAAATTGTTAAATTAAGTGGGAGAGGATAGTCATTGCCCAATAATTATGGTAGATCTTGACCCAAATAAAAATATGATGGGCGCCATCATTTTTGGAAATTCTAAACGATTCTTGAATGTCCATAATCTTCAATATGAGCCAAGAATATTTTTAGGCCCAAATCATGATGTGATGTAAAATCATGTTAGGATAAAAGATGAGATTGTTAAGCATTATTTATAGCATACTCAATAATGAATATGGTTGTGAATTTAATATTTTAACATTAAATTATTTAAATTATATAGAATAAAATTTCCAATAATTTGAAATTAATTAACTTGAAATTAATTTCTAACATTGAATATTTGAATGATTAATGACTTTGCTAAACTACTTGAATTGCGAATATATGTTCCCATTAGAATCAATAAACTCGAATAAGATCTACCTTATTTGAATGAAAAGCCTGCAAGCCACTTTGTAATTGGTGTAATTTCCCATGGTGACCATCAGATTAATAGTTCATATTCTTGATGTACCATGTCAAATTTTATTTCAACCATCTGTGCTTAGAGAAGATAATGCCAATTTTTTTGACTTTTTCATTAAAATGCACTACATTTGTCCTTTTAGTAACATGATGTGCTTTTGGCTTTTCCAACTGAATTATTTGGTTCCACCCAATATCTTGAAAACTCAGTCAAAACAATATTGTTTTGAAGCATGCGACATCCCTGTATAAAAATAATTCATGAATATGTAAAGTGTAGATTGGTGATTGGGGATATGATATTGAATTAATTTTGTAGGTCTTGGTGAAAGCATCCTTTGATTACATTCTCAATTTCATTTATGAATTAAATCTCAAAAAAAAAAAAAAACTTAAAGACATATTTTTACAATACAAAATTGTCTGAGAAATATACAAAATTATGTCTTAGATTTTATCATGCCCCGAATAATCAGTCAATAAGAAAAGTCTGATCTCTGAAAGAAATAGTAAGTCTTAGATATTCATTTTTATACCTCAATATATATAGAAAAGGAAAGATAAAAAATATAACAATTCATTTTTAATTCTTTGCTAGGGGCTAGCAAAAAGTGCATATTTATGACAATATTTTCTATTGATATTGTTAAAAATTAGCAGTACTTATTCTTTATTTTAACCTAGTTGGTATATCAATGACCCTAAATTGCAATATTTCTATTTTGATATTTCGAGTGTTTTAGATATTAAATAACTTTGCGTGATTGTGGAAAGCATAATTAGTGCATAAAGAAAGAAATGTATGATGATAATAGTTGAAGTATTCTTAAGACCTTGTGAAATTGATAATGTGTTTGGAAGAATAGAAAAAGAATAAATAAGTATATAAATAAATGAAGAAATAAAAAATAATTAATAAATAAATGTGTATATAAACACACACACACACACACACACGTGTGTGTGTGTGTGTGTGCTTCTATATAACCCACTAAATATAAATATTTATATATATACATATTTATGTCTATAAGCGAGTGCGTGCACACACACACACACACATGCGCGCACACACACACACAGAAAGTAATACTGCATTATTTCACATCTTTTATGACTATTAAGATGAGAGAATAAAAATATATACCCAAAGTAATAATCAAAGCTAGTTTATGTATTACCTAAAAAGACTAGAAGTGTAGATGACCCAAGAATATAGTAAGTTTGGTTTTAGTGGTAAAACACCAAAGACACAACTACAAAGAGACTATCATTAGTAGTGATAGTCCAAGGTTGAAAGGCATCTTATATGCCAAGGGGGAAAATTAGAAAATTAAAATCTTCCTACTTTTGGTCTATCAATTAATGATATAATCTCAATATTAAAGAAAAGTTATCATACAGAAAAATGTAAACTAACCTAGAGTCTAAGTATCAACTAAAGATTCAAGTTTATTTTCAACTCGAGTAGTAGTTAATTTATTTTAGTTGATAAAACTGCTCATACAATCTTTGTTGAATCGATATCTAGGCTTATGTTCACTTTATTACTTATATGAACTACATACTTATGGATTTCCATTGGATGTATCTAATATTCCAATGAAATTTTGGTATCTTGTTGTAAATAATGAGTTTTGATACTATAATAAAGTCATAATAATCATGTATCATCTAGCTGGGATAGGTGCCTTTCTTGCTCCAAACCAGGGGCCCAAAACCTATATATGGGACATGGGATAGTATGGGTTGGGTTTAGGAAGAGGTTGAGGCAGAAAAAATTCAAAAAAAAAACATTATTTATAACCATGATTAATATAAAAAAAATACTTATCCCCAATATCATTTTCTAACTAATAAAATTACTAATAATATTAGCTCTAAATTTTTAATGACTAATAATTTAATTAGAAAGAAATAAATAGAATAAATAAATAAAACAAGATAGATAAGAAACTTACCTAAAAACCACAAGAAAGATCTTCATATGACAACTTAAAATTATAATATTATGAAAATAACTATAACAATAATTTCTAGTTTTCTATGTGTCACATGAGAAAAGCATGCCTAATATATATTTTTAAGAGTTCCATTAATCTTCATTAGCAAGAGTTTTGTCCTATAAACTTGAAATTTTCAAAATTTGAAATAGGTTTAAGTGTTTTATTTTTCATATTTTCTTATAATTCTCAAGGGGTTTTTCAAACACTATTATTACTCCACTTGGTCTTTAACAGCTTGATAATTAGATAATATAATACTTCACCCATTGCATCCACAATCACAATTGGTACTCTTCATATGTTAAGTGCTTAGAAATCTAAATATGATGCAACACCACAATAAGACCAAGATCATAAATATATTTCTTTAAAGTTAAAACATGAAATACAATATCAACCTCGAACATGCTTAGGAGCAAGATCACTTGATAAACAAAAATGCTAACACTTTCTAATATCACAAATAGTTCAACAGGGCTTGGAATGAGTTTTTTTTTTTATATTTTCAAATCTCCTTATAGACTGCATAGGTGAAACATTAAAGAAAAAATAGACACCTTCCTCAAATTTTTAATCTTGCATATGATTATCATCAAAACTATTTTGTCTAATTTTCATCGCTTGTAATCTATCTCTATTTATAAATACCTTTTCAACAATCAGTTACATAAGTTCAGAGTTCCAAAATTCATTTTCCCTAATATTATCCAATAAATAGAAGATCACCATCTCTTACCATATAATACCTCAAAAGGTATTATTCTAAAACTAGTTTGTGTGATATCATATGTAAACTCCATTATGGATAAATAATCACTCCACTTATTTTTAATTTTCAAAGAACAATATCTTAACAAATCTTTCAAAATTTGAATTCCCCGTTCTGATTGGGAATGAGTCTATGAATGAAATGAATTATTAAAATTTAGTTTAATACCTATTATTTTTTATAAATTAAGCTACAAACTTTAGGTGAACCAAGAATTTATGCCAAATATAATAGATTGCACTAAATGCATTCTTAAAATCTTTTTAACATTGAAAGAAGCTAATTGATTCATAGAAAAAATTATTTTCATAGGAAGAAAATGAGTAGACTTTTCCAATCAATTAAGAATCACCAAAATAATTGAATTATCCCCTAAGGAGGAAGAATTATGTTTTAGGTGTTTCCCCATAAATTTTTAAGATTTAGAAACTAAAATTTTGATATTTTTAAAAAAAGTCACAAAACTAAAAATAAATTAAAAATAAGTGCACCCAAATTCGTAAGTACTAAATTGCCCTCTCTCCTGCCCCTCACCCGCCCCTCGCCCGCCCCTCACTCGCCCCTCACTCGCTCCTCACTCTCGCCCATGCCCTCGTCCTTCACCCACGCCCTCACCCCTCGCCCATGCCCTCATCCCTCGCCCTCGCCCTCGCCCCTCGCCCACGCCCTCCCCCCTCCCCCTCGCCCTTGCCCACGCCCTCCACCTCGCCCCTCGCCCTTGCCCAGGCCCTCGCCCATGCCCTCATTCCTCGCCCTTGTCCACGCCCTCTCCCCCCTCCAGTCTCCACGAGTTCCTTCGTGGAGTTGTCGTCGAGCTCTAGGAGCTCTACGAAACTCTCGGTCGAGCTTTTGGAACTCGACATCGAGCTCCTGGAGCTGACCGAGAGCTCCATCGAGTTCCAGGAGCTTGACGACGCTCTTGTTCGAGTTTCTGGAGATTGATGGAGCTTGCCACAAAACTTCTGGAGCAAAAGGGAGTTCGACGTTACTCTTTGTCAAGCTCCTGGAGCTCGACGCCGAGCTACTGGAACTCGACAGATAGCTCCATCGAGCTTGTCGTTTGAGCTCCAATAGCTCGAAGGAGCTCGATAGAGGATGATGCCAAGCTCTTGTAGCTCGAAGGAGCTCTCGGTCGAACTCTAGGAGCACAACAACGAGCTCTAGAAGATCGATGGAGCTCGAAGGGAGATGGCGAGGGCCAATGTGAGAGTGAGGGTAGTTTAGGATAAACATAATAGAGTACACTAAATTTAAATAAAACACCAATTAACTTTCTAGAAGCATAAATAACTTTCTCATGCTGCACAAGAATAAAACAATGATGAGCCTCATTACTTTACACTTAAAATTCTTTTGAACCTAGCAGGATAGTAAAAATAGATGCTAACACCAATTAACTCTTTAACTCATAGAATTATTGTTCACATTTTGAACCTAGCAGGATAGTCAAAATCCCTCAACAAATCATTTGTGATACCTAACTAGCCTCCAGAAACATCGAACTTCTGTCGGCATAACTTGTATTCTAAAATTTGATACATCTACCTTTTTAAGATCAACTGAGATATTATCCTTAGTTACCACATGTTTAAGGAGAGAGACTCTATCTACCTATATAATTAAAACTTTTTTAGTTTAGCATATAAATATTTATCTTTGAGAGTCTATAGTATAATACTCAAATGATAGTCATTTTCTTTATGCTCTTTGAATACACCAAAATAGCATATATACAAACGATCAAAAATTGATCTTGATAGTGCTTGAATATCTTGATCATTAAGACAAATGTGATGTCTATTTTAGTCAATCCAAAAGGCATGACTAAAAACTCATAATGCTCATATCTAGTTCAAAAAGTAGTTTTAACTATATATTTACCGATAACTCATAGCTAATAAGAACTAGTTAAAACAAATAATAACTAGCTAATGATAACTCATAGCTATATCTATACCCTAAAAATTTAAACTTTATTCAACACTTTATATTAATGTAGAGTCTCATAGATTCATTTTATTTCTTAACAAATAAAATATAAGTTTCCCAAGGTGAGACACCAAGCCTAATGAAATTCTTATCTTATAACTCTTGATGTTGAATCTTCAACTCCTTATGTTTCATATGTGACATTGTGTAAGAGGCCTTAAAGACATGAGTTGCCCCTAGTTCCAAATAAATAGTGACAAGCCAAGTAATTCTCCTAATCCACAACATAAGCCATAAAGTCTTTACACCATTTCCTAATCAAGGAACTAACTAATAAAGATGATATCATATGCAATGGTCTATATACATGGTTCCCCTTAAAACTAAGTTCAAGATGATTTATTATACTAAATTTTACATATTTCTCAAAACAATCAATATAAGCATGATAAGGAACTATTTAATCCATCACCAAAATCACATCAAAATCTTTAAGATCAAGAAGTAATGTAAATTATGATCTCTCTTTGCCAAATTATCACATAATCATTTTAGATTTATTTATTTAGCAAGACAAAATCTCTTAATGAAATTGAAACACATAAATCAAAGTTCATGTCATCAATAAGCCTTGCCAACAGATTACATAAGATATGAAAACAAATATGAGCATTAAATTAAGAATTAATAAAGGCTTTAGCAAATAAGGTGTAAATTCAAAGGGTTCATATCACCACGTCTGTAGTGGCTTTGACATCTCTATTAGTGATAGTAAATACTCATTGTTAAGCCCTGAGCTTTTGTTTATTATTTTTATTCTTTGGACAATTTCAAACCATATGTACATCAACTATATCTAAAAACTGAAGCAAGTTTCAGTCTCTTTATAACATAGCTTATCATGAACTTTGTGTTGACTTTTCCCCATCTTGATCTTTTCTTATAGTAGACTTTTTCTATACTAGATTGCATGGAGATCATCATTCCTATTCATTTTCTTTTATTTTTTTTACATTCATAAATCTCTTCATTATGTTTTTCAACAAAAAGAGTTATGAATAATATTTTTGAATAAACACGCAACTTTATGATTGATATCTTTTTTTTATATGTTTAGCTTCAATCCATCTTGGAACTTCAATACTTTTTCTCTATGATAACAATCAATTATGAGACAAAACATGATAACTCTATGAATTTGGCCTCTTGGTTGGTAACATTTATATTTTCTTGTTCCAAGTGAACAAACTCTATCATCATTTTCCATCACACACCACCATAAAAGTATTTCTTATAAAGATCTTCCTAACTTATCTCTGAACTATATCATTCATTGTTAAAAAGCCTATTTGGCCATATAATATCACCTAGTCTACTTCTTTATTTAACACAAATGTTGCACCTAAGGATTTTTGTTTCTTATAGTAATCAAAAGCACTAAGAGATTTTTCTTATCTTCATAATATATGTGTTAGCCGCTATTGGATTTGATGTTGCAGAAAAGTTAGCAAAGCCCAACTTTCTAAATTCAACACATGAGTTAATCATATAACATGAGGATTCACCATGATAATAGTATTAGATGCTCTAGCTTGACACACAATTAAATTAGCCTAGCTTTCCAAGTATCATTAAAGCTAGGCAATACTCATAGGATATAATTCCACAAGAGTGGGAAGTATATCATTATTTGTTTGAATGTTTTGAAAAGGTGTTTGTATCATTGACAGAATTATATTTCCATTATATAAATTGGAAAAAATGTTGAAATTATACAGATTATTGAGAACTATAAATTGTTATCATATATTTGTGCATGGATAAACCTCATGAAGGGGCAACCAATGAAGAATCTTAAGTCTTACGAGAAATGGGTAAAAACTAATAAAATATCAAAGTTGACATCTATATCAAAAATATTCTAACATCAGTATCAATCCATGATTACTACCTATTATATGATGTCTAATCTCAAAGAAAAATTTAAGAATTAGAATTATTTTGCTAGAAAGAAAGCTATGAAAATCTGAAGAATACTACAATAAATGAAAGAAACCCAATGAGAGATCATGTTATCAAGATAATTGGCCTTCTAAATGAACTAAAGATCATTGGTACATTAAATGATAACTTTTATGTTATTAAAATTGTTTTTGCACTATTGCAATGATGCGAGTCAAATAATAATAACAACTTACCATATTAAAAAATCATTTTTATATGAATAAGACTTATCTTTGGTCCTTCTACATTGGTCATATAAATCTAAAATAGATTTTAAATTGATTAAAAATAAACCTTTGGGTTTATTGAAAGTGGAAACATTTACATTATGTGATTCCTACTTAGATGGAAAAATAACTAAATGGTCTTTTGTGGCTAAAGGTTATAGAGCCAAAGAGCCACTAGAATTAGTTTATTTTGATTTATGTGGGTTTATGGTTGTTCAAGGAAGATGTAATTTTGAGTTTTTTATCACTATTATTGATAATTACTTGAGATATTAGTATAGTTATTTGATATGCAAAAATTTCAATACCTTTGAGAAATTCAAAGAATAAATGATGAATATAGAGAAACCTAAGAATAAATATTTTAAGATACTATGATTAGATCATGGTAGCAAATATCTCTTTAGGGGGTTTAAAGGATACTTACTGGATCAAAGGAGTACATCTTAATTTTTTTCACCTAGTATTCCATAGTAGAATGGTATTACTGAAAGAAAGAACAAGACTCTAATGAACATGATAACATCCCATGATGCATTATTTGGATATGTTTTATTCCTTCTAAAGATAACAACTTATCTTTTAAAATTCATTCAATATATGGTTGTACCTACTACTCCAACTAAATTGTGAATTGGATGTAGACCTAACCTGAAATACATTCATTTGTAGCTTGCCCATCACATGGACCGAAAGGGAAAATAGATTATAAATCTAAGAATATAAATTTGTTTTTTCATAGGATATCCTATAGGAACTATAGGTAATTTATTTTATAGTCCAAATGATCATAATGTCATTATTAGCTCCAAAGCATGATTCCTAGAAGAGGAATATATAATAAATCAATGGCTCAAAAATATAATTATTCTAGAAGTATTGAGAGGAGATAAAATAGACTAAACTCTTTTAATACTAGTAATATAAGAAGAAATACCACAGGGTAACATTTTGAATCCCTTATTTCATCATAGTAATATTGATACTGAACCTCATGAACATATCATTAATATGCTGGTTGCATAATCAGAGGGGAATGGTTATAATAGCTCATAGTGATTAGTGTCTGCATAGTGTGTTTCTAAAATTTTACAACTAAGAAAAGTATCTCATCGTAGTGTGAGGATTATTCATCAAGCTACATGGAATACACTTTTTGGAGAGTCTTATGAAATATCTCTAATGACCTACATACTGATACCATAAGCTATGAGAAAGCACTTCAAGATAAGGATGCAAAATATTGATATAAGACTATGGTATAAGAGTTGTTGCCAATGCACTCTAATCATGTATGTGATCTTATAGAACTACCTAAAGGTATAACACTCATTAAGTGCAAGTAAGTGTAGGTGGATCTATACAAAAAAGAGAGGAACATAAGCTAATGTTAAGACTTATAAGGTTAGGTTTACAGCAAAAAAATTATTTAGAAAAAAAGATTAATTATGAGGAAACCTTTTTGTCAATAACCACGCTGAAGTCAAGCTGGATTCTCTTGTCCATTGAAACTCATTATAAATATGAGATTTGAAAGATAGACATAAAGATTATATTTTTGAATGGGTATATTGAAAAATATATCTATATGATACAACCAATTAGTTTATGGACGAAAACTAGCATCTAGATTTTGGAATGCTCATTTTGATTAAGCTATTAAGTCTTATGAATTTCATCAATATCAAGATGAGTATTGTTTGTATAGAATTCCATAATATCATTTGTCTTTATTTGATCAAGAGAGGAGGAGCTCTCTATGAGTGAGGGTATGATAGAGAGCCAATTGCATTGAGAATAAATTTTATGTGAAACTCAAGACTACCAAGGTAGTTCAAGATAAAATTAAATCACTAAAATTATATATCTAGCCTCAATTTTGGAAATTTTTTCAAATAAATGGTCACTAAGTAACAATGAATCCAAATGGATTCAACATAATGTCATCATAGAATTTATCGCAATTAAATTAAAAGTCAACTTATTGATCATATGATCACTTGAAGCCAACCTAATTCAATTTAATGTTTGATCACCTTTGGAAGATTCATCCATCAACCAATTGATCATCACTATCCTATTTTCAATGTTGTGAAAATAATTAAGAAATCAAAATAAAATTATGAATATGTCGAAGCATTCACATCCATCAAGCTCTTTCTAACTAAATCATTGATTCCCAATAGCTCATCAATGAAGGAACAACTCTACATATACATGAAAGTATCAGACACTACAAACACCACAATCTTATTCAAATAAAATTTAAAGAAAAAAGTGAATATTGATCTATTATGTAAGTTAAGATTGGTAGCATAGAAACTTCACTCTTACTTATAGGTCCATCTAATAATGTACTCGCCAATTTTCTATTAAGAACCACACATCAAATCATACTTAATATGAAGCATAATCAAATACCAATAAATTTCTGAGCTAAAATTCTTCAAAAATATTAAGAACCACAAAGTAAAAAAAAAAGTAATACACAAAATATGTTGATATATCATCCCACCCATAGTTCAATCTTAATTATGACCACATCGTATATGAGTGTCTAATGAGAATCTTTAAGGAATATGATATTCAAAATAAAATTGAGCATTATATTCAATAATATTTCAAATAATAATATTATCATTAACATCTTTGTTAGAACCATTAGAAATAGACACTTAGGTGTATATATCACATAATTAATCTAATATTACAAACAAGAATAAAAGTTAGTTCTCGAACATTAAAAAATCTAAAAATTTATTAAAATACCTTAAGATGACTACTATACAACAATAGTTCAACTCTCTATGTTTTTCAATTAGCCTAAAAAGAAAAGAGTTTCAAATGGATGTTAAACACCATTGAAATTATAGTTATCTAATGTTAGAATCATGTATGAGTTATCAACATGTGATATTTAACTATGTCAATAATAAAAATGACAAAATTATTATTAATGATTAAGACTATGAAACAAGAATTTCATTTTTGAAATTCTTGAAATATTTTATGATATCTTAAATATGTATTCGCCTATGTATACTCTTACCATATGTATGATACTCAAGTGCATATATAATATTAGTAAAATATTTAGTAAGTATAGAGAATATTCCAATTTTAGTATCATGATTATTAAGATGAAAACTAAATATTTAAAATATTGATATTTTATTTTAACTCTTTATTATTTGGCTGTCTATATGGATCATAGGATAAAAGTGGAATAAGTTAAAAATATATTAAAATACATATCTATATGCATGAACCAAATAGAATAACTAGATAAAAGATTCACAAAAAATTTACATATTATGACACTAAGTTTGATAATGAACACGAGCCTCCGAGTATGAATATGGATACCATATTCGAATATGATAACTATGCCAGTCAGTTAGCTATGAGCAAATAATAAGGTTATCATTCAAATAAAAGTGAATTATCTTGGTACTAAAAAAACCAATTACTATTTGACCATATAACATGATGATAATAATAATAATTTAGATATTTTGATTTGGTAGAAATCAAATAAATCTATCTATCTCATGTTATCTAAGATAACACATGATTAACTAACCCCTCGAGGATCTAGAATAGTGTCGAAATCTATTTTTTATGTGACTATAAATATTATTTCAGATAGGAGATCTAAAATATGACCAAATATCATAGAAGCTTTTTTCATACTTAAAGGATTGAGAAGATTCAAAAATGAATATTCAAGATAAAATGGAAGAGCTTCTAGTAGATGATATTTCACACAATATCAAGGACATTGAGGTTATCATCATAGCTAACTTCAAAATTAGACATTATAATTTAGTCCATATTTCATACACAAATAGATCTATGATATTAGAGGACTTATTTGTGGTGTATATTGCTTTTTATGACATAGTAATTTTATTTATTTAAAAAAATTAACAATTTATTATTATTTGTCATATGATACTATGAAACACAAAAGTAAAACATATAAATTCTTTTTATTGAGTTATAAAGTTTATTTATTTTAATTTACAATGTGATATAGTTTAATTTTAATATTTTTATTTTTTAAAATAAAAATTTTACTTAAATGTTTAAATTTTAAAACAAAAATCAATGCTAATGTAGCATAGGGATTGGCACGACACTCTAAAGTATTGGTGCCCACAAGCCAAAGACCACACCCCGCTGACTATGGGTGTGGTTGTGCTATGTGGACTATGGCGTGGCACTACAATAGTGCCACTACACTGGCATGTGGGTCATGGCTCATGGGGACTAAGGTGGGGTAGCTTATTTTTCCAGTGGTAATGTCGTGCCACTGATGCCTAGACTCGACACAAACTAGTCCAACTCAGCACTCATAGTTGACAAAGGCAGGACAATAGGTCGTGCTAGGCTTACTAATCATGTTCTTGTGCCGACACAACACACCCCAGGCACTCATTTCATGTCATGTCTAGTACGGCATGGTGGCACAACTAGGCCACCAAATATCAAGAGTGGCACTTGATGTTTAAGGTAGTGGCACACTATTTCTCAAGTTCCAATGAGGGTTTTGCATTGGTAATTGGCCTATGTAACAGCAATGTCAAATATGTAACTTGAATGAAGTAGCTGCATGTAAAATATTCTAAATCACACTCTCAATAACTACTTCAGACCAAAGAATACATCTGATAATCTACAAACTAAGTTTGACTATGTAGCTAAAAACCTAAGTGACAATTCTATATATACTTACTCCTCAAGATCATCGTAAAGTAATATATTATTTATATCTAGCTGGAATATCCTCTAAGATGTTACTAGTAAAATAAGAATTTATATTGAGATCATAGTGGCCTTTGAAAAAAAAATAACATAGTAATTCATACTAAACATCTGAGTAAATTCTCTCACTATTATGTCTTATCTTAAAATAATCTAACTTCTCACACAGACAATCACTCCAGAATATGTTTAAAGGTCAAAATCAAAAAGTTTGGTTGTAGAGTCATCTTAACTCCTTGGTAGATTCATCTTTAGCCTGAGTAGACTACATATGTCTGTTTCATAGTATGAACTATAAGTTCTAGCTAAGCAAATTTTTCAATTTTTGGCTTATCATGACATGATAAGCCAGAACACAAAGTTCTTCCGTAGTCTGAGGTGAAATGCACACCTAAGGCACTAGCTTTAATTTTATATAATATTATTAATTATTATCCAAAATTTTCATCCAATCAACAATATATATATATATATATATATATATATATATATATATATTTAATTGCAAGCCTAAAAATTAAACATCATGAGTACTAATATATCAAAATCTAATATTTTTAAAATAAAACATAATTTTATTAAAAATTAAACATGCAAATTTAAATTATTAATAAAAATACTTAGATAATAGATTATCCATAATAATCAAACATTACTCTTGAATCATTCTCCAAATTTACAAATCATTATTATTTTCATTATCATATTTGTAATCTTTCTCATCTTCCACCTCTACTAAATCAAAGATTTCTTCACCTTTCAATAAAAAAGCATGTCTCGTTCTAGACCTTGAAGTTATTATCTGCAACCTTAGTGTCGGAATTGTGCTTTAGTTTGAGCTTGCTTTAGCTCTAGTATCAAACAAAGGCTTCTCAAATCACTAGCTCTAACAAAATCACCTCGTGTTGTGCATCTCCATGAGATTTTTTTTTTATTTTTATTCTTCTAATCAACCATTTATTATTATTATTTTTATTATCTATATCTTTGAAAAAAAAACAAATCAATGATATTATGTTTATTATATATTATATTCAAAGTTTGGTTACTAAATTTAGATTAAATCATTCAAACTTCGATAGTACTTGAACGCTGTATTCATTGTTATATTATTTATAATTATTTTTGAAACTTATATTTTCAAATATACTTTAATTCACTCACAACTCAACATGCTACATTTTATGTTGAGTCATTAAGAACTTTCATTGCAAATCTTTGTAAATGTGAAGTTGAAGTTCTATATGCAGCACTCCATTTAGTTGCATTTAAGAGAAATAAGTTAGTAGATTGTTTAACATATTTTAGAAATAAATATAAATAAAATTTATAATCATTTAAATAAACAAAAATAAAAAACTAATTTAATGATCTAATTTTCCTTATCCTAGACTCTTGACAACTAATTCATTCCCAAACTATCTTCAGGAAATGTGTGCAAACTCACTTGCACAACTTTTTCTTGCATACCAATATCTCATGTCGGCTTCAAGATATATTTATATAGATCACTCATAATATCCGTATCATGCTCTATTTCTAATTTATCATAGAAAAATCCAGGATTAAAAAAGTACTTAACCACATGCATGGCTCGATGAAGTTGAATTTCTTACCTATTATTAATGATCTTCATGTCTTTTTTATATTTTTCTTTATTCTAATGGAAAAATCACAATTGTATCTTTAACTCAACTCACGGCTTCATAAATGTAGTTCATATAAGCTTTTTTTTTCACTATCAACTAATCAAAGCAAACAAATAATGAGGTTTGACACCTTTAAGAGAAAGACTATATTGTTCTAAAGTAAAAACATTAGAACTATGTTAGCTATAATTTTTTTTTTCTACTCTTTGGATCATTCACTATTTAACTAATCTAAACTTATAAATGTATTCCTCATATTATTTTAAATTCATATAAGCAAGATATTATGATAAAAATAATTGCAAACTATGTCTTAGCAAACTTGAGATTTTTTTTTTATCTAGTAAAATATCTCATCAAGTTGAGTAGCCTCATTCAATTATAAATATAACCACTTGGTAATATGGTAGTTTTTCATTTTCAATATCCTACAATATCAAGTCAAAGCAGTGTACTACATATAGTGTCCGATACAATATTATTTATTTAATTCCAGCAACCTCCTTGTATAATATTATACATAATATATATATATAAATGATTACTTATAATATTTGTTAGTTACATGACATCTCATAACTTCGATGATTATATGTGATCATTTATATAATATTTCTTTCAACTTATTTCATGCATAATCAAATAATTCAAATATTTTCACATTCATTTTAATTATTGAAAAAACATAAATAGATTACATAAATATGATTCCCTTTAAACAATTATTTTCTATCAATCCATCCATCCCAAAGAATTGAATAACCATTTTTTTTCAATCAATTGAAAGATCTTTCATCAGATATTTGGTAAGAATCAATTTTTTCTTGAGGTTAGTAACTCTTACCTCATGACATGTTGGTCCCTTCATATTCATATCATCTTAGGCAATAACCCTAATTTTTAGTTGAAAACTCAAGTGAGTAACCGCATTAAATAGTATAGCAGTTTATGATACATTCACCATGTGATAAGAAACAAACTCCCGTGCCCCCACACCCCCCCCCCCCCCCCCCCCCCCTCTCTCCTACTTCCTTTTTGTAGGCATAATTACTAGTAATTTAGTTTATTTTTTCACCCCTATTTTGAACAAATGATTCATGATATCTTTTTTTATTAGTCTCTTTGAAGATTATATCCCTCTACTTCCTTCTTGGTTACTAACTCCACTAGTATTTTTTTAGGCTTAAATATTATTATATTTTTTTTTTTATTAAAGAGAATCATATGCCTTGATGCGGAGGTGTGCCTTGTTGTGGGGTGCATGCTTCATGCACTTGAGGGGTAGCGCCTCTCTCAAAAGGCACCACAACCATGCATCATCATGCTTAAGGCACTCCTTTTTATGCATTATCACTTCGTATTTTTTAAATATTTTTATCAGATTAATTTTTTATTATTTTATACAATATATAAAAAGGTAAAAATAAATTATAATTTAACAAAAAATATTTATATGTAATTCACGCATAATTATCTCAACTTTTATCTCAATTAGATCATCATACATCTAGAAGTATCAGATCAAATTAGTTTTTACACTAACCTAACGAGTAACATAGAAAATTCTAGTATATTTTCCTAATTGATATGCATTTATTCTTAACTTGACAAATGATGAGTAACCAAGTTGAGAATGTACAAACAAATAGTCAAATACACTTAAACATCTATCATAGTATCATGAGATCCTATAGTAAGAGAAAATCTAGATATCCCCCTTTAGCAAAGATTATGATGTATATGAATACTCCTAGATGATTCTAGTAGATAGCTTGTATCTCTTAATTATCTATAATTTTCTCGACCTCATATATAGAAACAACTCCAAGCAAGCAGTACCACATTGTGAATAATTTTGATTTTCAAATTTCCAAAAATAACCAAAATAAAAACTCTGCCCGCCAAAAATAGCAAAATTAGAGTTCTTAAAACCTTAAATGGGAAAACAATCTATCCCACCCAACCAAAAATAGGGGTTTCCAATTCAAAATTATAATTGGAGCATTTCAAATGTGTCATGAATTTATTCCTCAGACACACTGCCACTACCTGCACATCAAAGAAACAT
This sequence comes from Sapria himalayana, assembly GCA_029783825.1. Classification (NCBI taxonomy): domain Eukaryota; kingdom Viridiplantae; phylum Streptophyta; class Magnoliopsida; order Malpighiales; family Rafflesiaceae; genus Sapria; species Sapria himalayana. Next base: position 2,384,523 of record JAREIK010002147.1, read on the forward strand.
GACACACAAGCATGCATGAAAAAATCATGTTTTAAGCACCACACTTCTATAGGGATCCATGTAGTGGGTATCAATGTTTGTGGCACATAGTGGGTGTGCGATGTTAAAATAGAGTGGTACATATTAGTTGTGTACCTCATGTCTTGAAGTTTCATTATGCACTACAAAATGCATTGTGTTGATACAATGCATGTAGTCTCCTACCCACGGGTTTATAAACCCTAAAATTGTAATTATAATATCATGTTAAATTTAGGCCAAAATCAATATAAAGTGTATTAAAAATACACAATAAAATATTACTATGGGAGCCCTTATATAGGGGTTGTTCAAATTGAATCAACTTACAAGTTGGATACTCTCATCTATAATGTATTAAAAATAAGCAAGAAAATAAAAAACTATAAACCACAACCCTTTCTCTCAAGTGGAGAGAAGATGATCACTTGTATCATCAAGTATTTTTTTAGTACTCTAGTACTCAAAAAGAATATTTATGCTACTCATCAAAGATTGGAAGAATTATTATAAATGTAAATGTGATATTCTTTAAGGACAAGATTTTCCTTGAGAATAAGTCTTTTAAGAACTCGATTCAATAAAACATACAATAAAACACTCTTCGCATAGCTAGTGACAGTAGGCATTGCTCAAGTCCATGCTATTACTAACAAAGTTGGTTTTTAAAGAATAATAAGACCTCTCTTAGAAATGAAGACTAAGAGGAGCCTAATGTGAATATACCACAAAATATGAGTTGTGAATCTTCCTAGAAAGGAGAGATAAAAATTAAGTACATGATTATCACGACCTATATATATATATTAGATGGATACATTCACTAATGATAAGGAAACAATTATGGTGTGTGCTTTTTTACTCATATTTTAATAATATGTAGTCTAATTTTTTAGTCTCTTGATAGTTACAAAATCTCTAATACTCTTTATGAGATACTTAATCATTCAAGATAGTGATATACCATACTGTATGAACTAAGCTCAATCACTTTCAATTATACATATGGGTTTATGTAATAACCTTCAAATAAACTTGTAGTGAGATACAAGTGAGTATGTGTGATGAAGACTAAATATAAAAGAAAGATTAATTAACTTAATGTTAAATTGATAATCAAAGAATTTACATAGACATATAATATAAATTATTAGGATAGTTTTTCACATATAGTGAATATGATCACTATCAAATTGTTACTTTTTATTAATCCCATTCACACATGATCTAAAAATCTGCTAGACATGAAGAATACATTCATTCATGGTGCCATTGACATAAAAATATTTATGCAACAATCATGAAAATTTTATTATTTGGGGGAGTGCATGTATAATATGTAGACTATAACAAACTCTTTATAATATGAAATAATTTCTCAAGACACGTTCAATGAGTTAACTTTAGCACTCATTACTTTTGGTTTTCATGAGATATTTATCAAGTTATTCTTATTTCTACTGACATTAAACATGAGGATAATATATGATATTAAAATTTACATTGATGATATTATGATTACATGAGATCATCAGTTGAATATATCTCAACTTAAATTGTTCTTTCAATTTAAGTATCAGATAAAAAACTTGTGATGTTTTAGATATTTATTGAGCAATGAGATTGAATACTCAAATGTCACAATCGTTCTTTTAAAATATATGTTTTAGATATTTTATATGATCCTTGTATGATGGGATAAGCAAATGTTAGCTCACCACTTGATTTGAATGTATACTTATTAACAAATACTAGTTCTTCAATTAACGCTTCCTCATATATGAAAAATATGGGAAAATTAAACTAATTAATAGTGAACAAGACCAAATATCACTTATATTATTAGTATAGGTAATCATTCTAGTTGGGCTCCATCAAATTCAAATAGGAGATCCACCATAGTGTTGCATATATTTCTTGGAAAAAAAATTTATCTTCTACAAAAATAAATAACATACCATTATTTAAATATTCAATATAAAATCAGGGTATAGAGCTATGATGTCGATTACTTGTGAGCTCCAATAGAACATATACTTTTTGGAAGAGTTTGGGGCATGGGTTTGCCAATTTAAAGATCAATAACACTATGCTAAGACACCCAAACAACTCAGCACATTGATATCAATTCAGCATTTCACAAGTAAATAAAATATACAAAGATCGATTGTTATTTCATATAAAAAAATTCATTATAGTTTGATAACCACTATCAATGTGTTAACCAGCAAATAAATTACAGCAACCTTAATATGACAATTAAAGGACCACAAATATATTTTCTATTTTTCAAATTGAATATTTGTGATATGTATGCATCAACTTGAAAAGAATATCAAGATTAAACATAGTTTATTAGTTTAATATATATATTTTTATATTTACATTATATGAGAGCGCTCAACATGTGACTTGCTCCAATGCTCTATTTTAAAAATAATTACAAAAAGGTCTTTTAATTTTTAAAATTTTTAAAAAATGCACTAAAACAAAAATTATTTATATTTTAGTACTTAAAAAAAGATCAATATGAAATTACCTCACCACAATTTTCCCAATAAATATTTTGTTTAATTATTTTTAAAATAAAGTACATCTACATTTTTCTCACTCCTTTTCTATCAATTCTCCTCTCTTCCCCTAACTATCCTATCATAGAAATCCTAACGGGTTCAACTATATTAGAGGTCAAGTGGCTTCCTTTGACTGACTCTAGAAATCCTCTTGGCACATAAAAATCTATCATGGTGAACATGTCGGACCACCCTATCATCCAACATGTTCATATAACTAAAAAATCAAGTAGAGCATTAGCTTGTCTAATGAAAAATTTTTATAAATGATAGCTAACCCGAAAAAAAAAAAAAGACTTGCACGTTTCCTAGGGTTCCCTCTTAGTGCATGATCTGGGTTATAATATCTATCACTGATGTACTAAAAAAAGGAGGAAGATGATTCATGAGATTTACCAAGAAATGATGAAGTTTTCTAGTAATAGTATCGAAGCAGAAGTTGAAGGAGATGTGTTCCTTTTGCAACAAAGACATTTAGTGGTAGCATTAACCATTATGTAAGCTAATAGGAGTGAAAAAGCTATGGTTGAGCAAAGAGCAAGTGCTAGAATTTGAGGATATGAACAATGAGTTTCAGAAACAAAATGAATCTCTCAACCCTAAAATATAATCAAAGAAAAAAATTTCTAACAAAATCACAACTACCATTGAACACTATCTATCAAAAAAAGTGAACTATTTGATTGCCACTAATCTAATAACAAAGAACAATTCCTTTGTCATCACTTAGACTAGCCCCATGTAGGGATGTTCAACAAACCCATGAACTCAAAAAACGTAACCGACCCAACCCAAAAAAAACTATAAATAGAAAAAAACTAATATAAATGGGTAGGTTGTGGTTTGATGTTTTTCAACCCGAATCCATTGGATTGGATTTCGGGTTATAAATTTAAAACAATTTAAAACCCAATCCAACCCATACATGTATGTCATAATTATATGTATATGTATAAATAATATTATTTGTGATTTTATAATGTCAAATGTTCATTGTAGATTCAACCTTTGAAAAGATGAAGATTTTAAGTTAGTTTTGAAAGAGAAATACCATGAGAATGAGATGAAAGATTTGATTATATTAAATTGGAAAATTTTATTGAGTTTATTATTTATAATTTGATTAAACAAGTTTGGATTTAAATTTCATTATTTTAGATTTAATTTGTATTATTTTTTTTAAGTAATTTGATTTTTTTAAAGATTCTAAAATTAATAATTGAGTATGATATGAATTTATGATTAAAATGATAAAAATTAACATTTGAGAGTAACTCCAACTTGAGGATCAATTTTAAAATTTAATAGTTGTATTTAAACTCAATTTGATGCACTACTTGATTACCTAACCAAATCCAACCCAATCAGATTATTATTGGGTTGGGTTGGATTGGGTTGTAAGAGGCTATGAGTTGGTTCGGGTATAAATCCGATCAATCTTCCTTGCTCGGGTCAATTATTGTTTTTCCTCCAACTTGATCATCCCAACCCATGTACAACCTATGGCATCAATTTCTAAATTTCAAAAAGCATTCTATTTTCAATTACTTAAAATTATCACAACAACAAAACCCTATGAAGATGAAATTATTCATAACATTTTTTTTTTCAAATACAACAGCTTATTAACTTCTATAAGGAATGTTTTTATTATTCTAATATAAACATTTCATCTAAGACTCAAAATATTCACAATTTTCTTAATTTGTTCTTTATGTAAAATGTTGCTCTTTTTTTTTCAAATCTTTATACTTAATTTTAAATAATGTATTTTGAATGTTATAATTATAATTCCAATTTTAATATGACATATGAGCAATCACCATACTTCATTTTATGATCTTGATTTTATTGATTATGATATAAAAGGTTGAGATTAAATCAAAAATAATGCTAACAAATAAAACAAAATAACAAGTGATAGTGAATAGTGAAAATGATTGATGCACAAAATATAATTCATTAAAAAATAGTTTAACAAAGCACACAAATGATGCCGGCATACCAATTTGAGAGTTTTTTTAAATAAAAAGAAATGAGACCAATAGAATCATATTTGTGAAAGGTACATCTTAGGCAAGTCCGAGCACATCTCAAGCAAAACCTATGTCAAGGACCATGGTGCATTGAACAAGATGTGTCTAAGGTAAGCCTTTCCCATGCTTTAGGCATAAGTAATAAAATACATGAATATAACATAGATATATCTTTAGGTGTATATAGCATGTGCATATATAGGTTAGCAATAAGTTTCCATAGATAATTATACATTATTGCTCCATAACCTGGCGATCAAAAAAATACATATATAAGAATAGGCATAGGCACAAGTCAATTTCTAAATTGAAGAAGATATGTGTTTTTATTGAATCAAATATTTGCTAACATCATTTAGATATTAGATAAAAGATGAATGAAATTAAAAATATTTGTGTGAAATAATAATAATAATAATAATGAGATAGTTGATCAGATTGAAAATCTTAGTCTTGCATGTATGGATTGGAGGTCATGCTTTGATGCGATGATAAATACATTTATTCAAGAGTGGTATATACATATCTCTGGTTTAAAACTCATCAAATTCAAATTCAATCTCTCTAATTTTTGAAAATAAGATTATCGAGATATTAATATTTTCCAAACCTCTTGGAAAGAAAAAACCTTATGCACTCGATATGATCACCATAAAAGATAAATGAAAGAGAGATTATCATTCTCTCAATTATAATATAAATAACTACATGAATATCAAAAAAAAAGAGAACATAAATATAAATTAATGTTGATATATTCATTATATGACAAATAAAAATATTCAAATAGTTACAATCTAAATTTTAATAATATTTGTATTGTGACATAAGCATTTGTTATCAATCTATATATAGTTACATTACTAATCTTAAATAGATTTTTATGATCAACCTAAAATAGGCCTATGTGATAATGTGACGTAGGTTTCTCCAATCAAAATAGCTTTAGTGGCTACTATTAATGAATGCATAATTAGTGCACACTCATAATTGTTTAATGAAGTAGTAATTACACACATACAATAGCCATCATATGAGCACTTACAACAAGTTCAATTCCATTAGTTTTGGTTAAATATTATCTTAATTTTCTAATTTGTTTATATATATGCATAACCAACTTAATTATAATTGTTCATGAATGTAAAAATCAAAAAACTAAAATAATAAAAAACAATTAATAAAATTAAAATACACAATGGATTATAAATAACTTATAATTTAGATTTGGGTAGCTCATGTGTTGGGTGATCTTATTCATCATATATCAAGACAAAAAGTACAAAAAAAGATAAGCATAAGATATAATATTCTTCATTAAGCTAATTCACAAATATCTAGAACATTAAACTTGAAGAAAAAAATAAATAAGTTGAGTCCTCTTCAAAATACTTATGAAGATATTAACTGATTGATATATTATAATGGTAATAACATACATTATAAAAACAATTTTGATAATAATTTTCTCCCTGAGAAAAAAATAATTTTCTTTGTAAATGTTTTTTCACTCATGAAATTTTAGATTAAATGATATATATCTTACTATCTGAATGTCACAAAAGAGAATAGTAGAAGAAATATACAAATATTTACTTTCTATATACACAAGTGACTATCACAATCATCTTGAATTTTATATTTGCATTAAATCTTAGAATAATTATTTATTTTTTACTTTATACACACACACACACACATCTAATTGGATCTATCATGAAAAATTTAGGAATAGCCTAATTATACTAATTGTGTAAGCAGTGTGTGGTGGTTATCATCAAATAATTAATATTTCATATAATTTTCTTTTATGTAATAATGTTAGCTAATAAAACCATATTAGAAATAAATCCATACTTGGTTAAAAAAATTATCAACTAAAACACAACTCAAAATATGAATCTCTGTAAAAGTATTAATTATATATCTTTTTTGTAAGAGTATCAATTATATATTTCCTATGTGATAATATAATACCTCTTCTAGAGTAGGTCACCTATCCTAAGAAAATATCTAAGTTTCCTAAAATTATTCTTTTGAAGTTGTGACTGAACATAATCTTTGAGTTACATGATTCCCAACTCATCATCTTTCATAATAAGAATGTCATTAATATACACAATCATCATGATCAACATGTCATTTAAGTTCCTCAAAAAAACAAAAAATAATATGCAACATAACTATGGAACTCAAAAGAGATGATCGACGATAGACATTGCAAATCATGCTCTTCATGACAACTTTAGGCCATATAATATTTTTTATATTTTATAAACAGAGTATGATTATATAATTTGAAATCCAAATGATTGTTTTATATATATATATATTTTCTTCAGGGTTATCATATAAAAAAATATTATTTATATCTAACTAAGATTCTATTTATCTATGAGAAACAACTAGTAATTAATTTAAGAATTCATATAGATATCAAATTAACTATTGAAGAAAGTATTTTCGTTATTCACATCAAATATATAAGTAAAATCACAAGTAATAAGTCTCTCCTTAAGGTAATTACTTTTAAATTTGGACCAATATTCCCAGTGAACACTCATATGTGTCAAACAAAAAGTTTTCCTTAAGTTCAAGGCAATAATTCCCAAATCTTATAGGAATAGGGAGCATTTATCTCTTCAAATATAGCCTGAGACCATCTTAAATGAGATCATATCTCAATAAAAAAATTTTGATATCTTAATACCATCAAGAAAAATAATAAAAAAGAAAAGAAAAAAAATATAAGTACAATAATCATATTGAATATGATGTTAAGTATTTTTTTTTTTTGTTTCTTTCAGAGAATGATTGAAAAATCAAAGATCAAAATAGTTGACTATATGTTCATCTAACTTTTTAAAAAACTATTCGCTACTTTGAATAGATTATAATTCTTTAATATTTCTTGTATAACCATTAGTCATGGATGATCAAGTTTTCTCATTCCCAACTCCTTTTGAATTGAGACATAAATATACATGCGAGTTACTAGATTATTGGGACTCAAAAAAGATTTCCCTTCTAGAAAAAATTCACTTTGTCCAGAATTAATATCACATACATATTGATACATATGATGATTCCAAAGAATATCATAATGTGAGCCAATATATTCAGATGAAATTGATAAAGAACTCTATCTTTCTCATAACTCAAGCCCTAAGAAAGACTATAAAAGAGTAACAAAAAATTTAAAATATTTGATGTAACCCTTTGACTCTTATTTTATCAAGGATCATTAATAACAAGTATTGTTCCAACAAAATAATAATAATACTTACTTATATTTTATTAGTCTCTGACTAATCTTTTTAAAAACTAAAGAAATCAATAAAATTTTAATTTATCATCCTAAGTATCATTTTATCACATCTTGAAGAAAAATCTTAAACAAAACAAATACTCTAAAAAATGACACAACATAAAAAATAATGACACAAGATATACTCTAATGATACATAATGACACATAATGGAAATGAGAAATTATAAGATATATACTCTATTGATACATAATGAAACAACATAAAAAATAAGTTGAATTATTTCTCTTTAAGATACAAGATCAAAATTGACACATAATGGAAATGAATAGAAAATAATATCTGATTGATGATATTGTTAATGATTAAAATTACCTTTTTATATAAAATACTTCTGAACATTTCTACCAAAGAAGATTACATGAGTTATCTCAATTAGATTCGTGTTCTTACTTTCTACATCCCTATTTTATGATAATATCATAGCAAAAAGAATTTGATGTATAATTTTATAATCAATACAACAAATATTAGATTTATCAAACATATACTCTAATATATTATCACTTCTAATAATTTTATATTTTTATTAAATTATAAAAAAATATAATCAAAACAAAAAAATTAAGCAAGTGAGATATATACGATCATCAATAAATATGACAAAGTATCTAAATGAATCTTCAGTCTTATCTCTACTAAGGTCGCAAAAATCTGACTGTATCAAATCAAATGGGTCTACAAACATCAAAGTATATCAAATTGAATAAGTTCTTACTCATGAAAATATAATGGGAACATAAGAAATTCTAGTGCATTTTCATAATTAACATCTTCACACTCTAGGATAGACATATTTAATGCTAGGATATAACATTTTCAATTTAACCAAATATAAATAAGGATAATCAAGTTGATAATAAATAAAAAATTGATCAATAATATTTAAGCATATAATGACATATATTATCAAAAAATTATCTCAA